>LJIJ01000438.1:0-115577 GCA_001718145.1 Orchesella cincta
ACCCAGAGAGATATCATGCGAATCCTAACTTACTGCTCCGTCATTAGCAACTTCATCATGCATAAAACCAGTGTGTTATATTATAGATGTACGGTTATGCGTTATGCCATCACAATTCACATCCTTAGACGGATGAAGATACTGATACGGTTGATGATGAATATTATGATGATATCATGTTTATGTTTGTTGGTATGCTAATGTAATCCAAAGTGCAAAAAGTGTGTGCATGTTCACTCCATATAATTATAGTCTAGGGACACAGCACACACAGACAGAAAAAATCACAGACGGATGAGATGGCAAGTTCACCCTAAAAACTGCTCATCTCAAAATCCTGTTGCTATCTATATGGCACAATGGTTTGCTTATTGCTACGAATACGAAAATTAAAAAATGTGTGGGCTCAGGATAAAAAAGAGAGAGAATTTTGTGTAATAAGGCTTGGTCCATGAATGAAATGAGGAACAGAACAGGTAGACAGGATGTCGGCATATCAGCATAACACCAGCATAAAGTGCGACATGTTTTAAAAGTCAGTCCCATAGTTTTTCATCTTATATCCCCAAAATACCTGAGTGAGTGGATGACCGACCAAATGCATTGTTTAATCAGAAGGAAAGGCTTGTGTTGTTTGAGCATTGTTTAGCATTAAGAGGTCTCATCTGTTTACCTTTACCTTATTCATTCTCACTTGTAAGCCGATGATGATGATGTTCATTGTAATTGCATTGCATTGCTTTACATAGTAAAGTTGTCCATTTCGTGATTGTGGATAAATGTTAGTCTCAATCCTGCACAAAAGGGAAATGGATCTCAAGATCTAATGCTAGACGAGACGTTTGTACATACATTGAGAGAATTAAAAGAGTACCTCAACTCAGTACAAGTTAGAAAAGAATGCATTGTCATGTCATGCATATGCTATGCATTCAATTTCTTTCAACTTCTTTAGACGATCATTATGCTTGGAGATGCTATTGCTATACACGTTATACTCTCACGTTCACAATATAAAGTCAAGATCGGAAAGTTTCTTTATCGCTGGATAGGTAATAGAATTGCTGAGGTGGTGTGCATATGCCTGCTGCGCTATGTGCATCCTTAACAATAGCATCTTTGTCCAGGTGTGAAATACAGGTGCATACTATGCAATCTCATGGTTATGTAAAAGCAATTATACCTACTGGAATGAATGAATGATGCTAAGGATGCATGATGCTTCTATAAATTCAAAGTCTAGTATGAATCGATACAAACAAGAAATGAACAAACGCATAGAGATTCGAGCATCTTAATAAAATGTCTATCTTATAATATTACGACACATAAAATTGCTTATCAAAAAGTTTTGGAATAGTTCTATTCCACATTATTTTCTACGGTCACAATTTTATCGTTCTTAAAACTCGGATCTGTCTGTAGAATATTTTTGCATTCTATTGAATTATCCTATAGTGGCACCGAAATATCATAAGGACTTTAATTTTCTAATTTTACTCATCAAGGTTCCACCTGCAACCACATGTTTAAACTTTATTGACCTTCATTTTTTATTGTCGTTGAACGCAAATCCACATTCATTATATTAGGCATGAGACAATGATGAACATGCACATGAATGAGCCAGCCACAACCACATTTCGGTTTCAGTAAAAGATCATGTCAAAGTACTCAGATTCAGGCCAAATGGCTTTCTCAAATTGGTCTAATGCTTGTCTCCCCCGCTTAATTGCAGGACTTAATATCATATTTGTATTCTGCCAGAGAACTATTTTGGGCTTGAAATTACCATAAAATTCATAATTGAATTAATGAAATGTCGTACCAAATGTGGAGCATCTTCTAACGATTCTATGTAGGCGGCATATATTGCATAGACATAGGCACTAAACCAGGGATAATTATCATTTATGTAGCATTTGGAAGCGGTATAAATCATGCAAATATTTTAAAATGTCTCATTATTGAACCACTTGACACTGCATACTCCGAATTCTCATGACCTCGTTGTTCCATATGGGTCGTCGTTCCTAAAATGACTGCATTCTCAGCACTAACTTCTTTTTCATAGCCCAACGTCAACATCTGCTCCCAACCAATAAAAATATTATTGAGTAATAACGAATCTGCTAACCTTAAAATTATACACACCTTCCCTTTCATATAAAAAGATGGGGGTTGCAGCAAAAGTGCATCAGTTGCATTCTCCTCATCTCTTAAGTGAATTCCTCCTCCAATTAGAGAAGATTGATTTAGCTCATCTCCTGCGGAAAATTACAGTTTGAGAATGAAAGGGAATGGATCCCTGAGGAGGGTCGTCGGGACGCTGATTCCGATTGTGCTCTGTGTTTTACATCCATTAGTTGTGGGAGCCAGCCCAGTGTCACAAAATTCGGATGAGGAGAAGAAATCCTACCGTAATTACAAGGTTTTAAGAACCCAGCCGCTGGATAACAAGGATGTGCTCGACAAGCTTATGATGTTTGCCGGAGTTGAAGGTATGTTGAGTCTTTTTTGATAATGCTGAGCTTGAGCTCTGTCCTTTTTTGCACAAAAAGACATTAATTTTCCTCCGGATGTTGTTTCAAATGTCAGACGTTTCCTTTTGGAAATACCCGGTCATGAATGGCTCTGCTGACATCATGGCATCCCCTGAAAAAGTCGCCTTTGTTGAGGAAGCATTCAAGGACATGGGACTGGAGCATGAGACGGTTATTAACGATGTGGAGGAGCTGTTCCAAGGTCAAAATCCGGATGTAGATGATGAGTACAATTTGAAACAAAGTGGGGGCATGAGCTGGAGTCGCTATCATCGATATAATGGTATGGAACAGCTTTCCGCAAATGTGACCATGAAGCTGACGTTGATATACCCTCATGCTATTTTTCTCTCCAGAGATCATGGGCTACTGCAAGCAACAAGCTTTGAGAGAGCAAGCCAGCGGTACGGTGACCTACCAGTCTATCGGAACTTCATCCGAAGGTAGGGAGATTGGACTCGTAAAGATTTCTTCGGGAGGAGGTGGAAGCAAGCCTGCTATTTGGATGGGTAATAATAATATTAAGTTAACGTGATTTAGTTACATGCATGGATAAAATGCTTGAGGCTGTTTTCAACAAAGTTTTATTATTTGGTTTTGACAGACGGTGGAATTCACGCTAGGGAATGGATCAGTCCTGCAACTGTCACTTACATTATGCACAAACTTATTACGGATAATAACTACAAGGATCTGGTTCAAAATTTTGATTGGTACATTGTGTAAGTGAAGTATTTGAAGTATTTGGATATTTTTATGTTTCATGTAAAAAAGAACTGTTAATTGGGAATTTCATTTTTTTCTTATAGACCTATTATCAATGTTGATGGATATGAATGTACGTTGACTTTTTTCTAGACTTAACAAATATTTTTGCATGCTGATAGGTATAGTGGTTTCTTTGACCCTGTTTCTCATACTCTTATAGATACTCACACTCGTGACAGACTTTGGAGAAAGACTCGCAGGATCAACCAAGGTTCTCACTGCGTTGGGTGAGTTATTCTAGTTCTACATATAATGGGAATTCGGAAAGAGATCATAAATACATTTTGCTTAAAAGTAGTTAGCTTAAACCTACAAATTCTTTCCATTAGAACTGATCCCAACAGAAACTGGGGCTACAAATGGGGCGGTCCTGGCAGCTCTGGTGACCCATGCCAAGAAATCTACCGCGGTCCCCAGCCTTTCTCTGAACCTGAAACGAAAGCCGTAGCTAACGCCGTGCTTGCTCGTCGCAACCAAATAAAAATGTATCTCACCTTCCACTCCTACTCCCAACTCTGGCTTTTACCTTGGTCCTACACTCGCCAACGACCTTCCGACTATAGTGAACTCCAACGCTTAGGTCTCGTCGGAGCTCGAGCTTTAGCCTCCACATATGGAACGCGCTACCGTGTTGGGTCAGCACCAGAAATTTTGTACGAAGCCGCAGGAGGATCCGATGACTGGGCTAAGGGTAAAAATCCCGTTTCTAAAGCTAATTTTAAAGTTTAAACTAATGTGAAGAATCAACATGGACCATAGTTTGGAATTAAGGGTATTTAAGGTAGCGTCATGAATGAAAAGGTTAGTTTCTTGCAGTCAAATACACACACGTGTAAATCTTCAGTTATATCTTCAGTCGGATCAGATATCTGCACAAATGACGCTTTGTCATCAAAACTTTAAACTATATTCCATCTAACTTTGCCTTTAATTCGAAGCAATGGTCCAAGTTGAGCATCTCAACTTGAGACAGAACGCAAACAGACAGCTAGACATTGCCCCATAAAATATTTACAAGCCCCTGAAATAAGCAACGCTGGTTTTCTATTAACTTCTCAGGTGCCGCAGGGATCAAGTACAGCTACACTTTGGAGCTGAGGGACACAGGTACGCTAAAAATTTCAATGCCGTGCGGTTCTTGACATTTCCTTTCCTTTTATTAGCCTCTAAAATATGAAATAACAAATGAGTCCTACTAAATTTTTCAGGAACATACGGCTTCGCATTACCAGCCAGCCAAATTTCTCCCACTGGGGAAGAGACGCTGAGAGGGGTAGCTGCCACTGCACGTGCTCTTCATAAAACTCTCAACACTGCGAGTGGTTGAAGGTCACATCAACTTGACAATCATCATCATTTCAAGCTAATTTAAGCAGCAGTCTACAAATAACTGTGACTGACAGACTGCACATTAATTATTCCTCAAACTTTCACAACACACATGGCTGTTCAATTTGTGCTGAGCAATAGGACCTTGGCCCCGCAATGTATGATATAAATGCATTTGTAATTTATTCACCAACACACTTGAGCATATGCTATTTTTCTACCATTTCTCACATCTCCCCTAAAATACGAACACAAAATGTATGTATTTTTTGTAACTAATTACACCATTTGTTCCCCCATTTTCTGGGAAAATAAACATACTCAATTTGCAAAATCATTTCGTTGTTTTTTCAAAGGTTTCACAATCATCATTTCATTTGTTTCATTTCAGGGCAAATGTTTTCCTACTGATTTCGTAATTGATTACAAAGTTTTAGCTAATTAGATTGATAATGAGATGAAAAAGAACCAAATAATTTAATAGCACAAATGGAAATCACGCCCATATGAAAACTATGTATTTGATTTAACCTTTCAGCTTGTCAAGGACACACGCGAGCGCGTACGTAGACGTTTGCCCTTTCGTTTCCAAATCATCAAACGAGATGATGAAAACAATATTCCCCTAATGAAACAACTTTATAGTCTTGTTTTTCTGAGTAATCCGATAACAAAATATGCATCTACAAAGCCCATTTCCTTTTATCAATTTGGCTAATGTGATATTGAAAAGGGAAACTTATTAGATTGTTTTGTTGTATCAAATCACCCGAAGCGTCTCTTTATATCCAAAATATATGATGCTCTTTTGATGGATGGCGGTATGAGAGCAAACAAAATGGCAGTTTTCAATTCAATTGTGATATCAGCCATCTTTCGAAGAGCAGCATATTTAATTACATACGGAACATTCGCCATCCGCCTCTAAATCTTTTATATTTATGCCGCTCGCTCGTACAACTACATGTAAAGATAAAGACTTTTTTTCGGAAGCTTCCCTTGATGGATTGCTAATAATTGTAAGTGTTTTAGATTGTAGGGTTGGCCAACGCATTTAGTTCAAGAAAGAATATGTATGGTTGAGAGTATATCTAATATGTAATTGCCCTTTTACAAAATTGAAACAATAAAAGTTAATTTGCAGTCGTGTGAATCCCGCTTTATATCATGTCGTTCTGTTGCTACTTCATTTAAGTCAACTTGGAAGGAATGAGGAGAAGCCTTGCGTTGATCATGATCATGCCTTTTTCTTATAACAGAGTTAAATAATATAATATACATGTTGGATAGAAGATGGGATTGCAAACAAGAGTAACTTCGTTTCTAGCAAGACTCTGCATATTGGTTGAAGCTTCCTCCCATCCATATAGCTTCCAGCGAAATATATAAGGGACCCCATTTTTGCCTGCTTAGCTTGTCCTCGTCCTCGTCCTACTTTCACTCTTGCAAACATTGTATAATTTTGGTTTTCTCCATCCATTTTGTGTGAGAAGGCTTTTAAAACATTTCATGCTGCTACTACTACTTTTGTATGCGAGCCTGGTACACACTTGGTGGCTCGTGAGAAAAGCTCATAAAGGCACACTAGTAAGGATTCTTTCTCTAATATTATTTCCAGTTTCTCTTTCATTATATTAGAGAATGAGAACTGGCTGCTGCGGCAAGGACTCCTACTGGTGCTTCTGGGTGTGTGTTTTATGTGGCCCTTTTTAGTATAATGGGGAAAGCTGTGAAATGTAATGTAAAACAGAGGCTCAATGAATATTGACCAGATTAATAAATGAGTTTACTTTATTATGCTCATAGATCGGGACTAACACACAGTCTAACACGTTCTTACAATGATCCTAATCCGGGACTACTGTATTTTAGGAAAATGTGTGCGTATCATGCTCACAGCTATAATCCTGTTAACCAAATATCCTTATATACAAACATGTCATATTTCATCATCGCAGTTTTTGTGGCTAACCTATACAGCATAGTAGTAGTGATGCCCGTCGTATGAATATAAATTAGCATGTGCAGCAAAAGTATCGCAACTTTTTTTAAAGTCAAAATTCAGATGAAACCAGGATGCATTCCAAAATTCATTTCATGTCATTACCACATTTTATTTTCCTTCGTCAGGTTTTTACTCAACCTGAATGATTCGATTTGATTAGGCATGGCAGCCTCTTTGGATCTCCCATATACTCCCAATAACTTACCATTTTGTTGCAACAAACTTTTCTTTGGCAACTTCTTGTTGTTGTTCCTCTTGGACCAGTTTCTCGAGTTCGACATAAATTCAACTTGTATTTGTTTGCCCAGTTGTGATGCATGTGAATGACAAAAGAAGACAGTGCGAGTTTGTCCCAGATTATATTTACACAACGGGGAAAACTTTTACTTGTATTTTTACACATTGAAACATACAACAGAAGAAAAAATTCTTCTACATTTTCTACATAAACATAGAATACCCGTCACATCAAAAAGTTTGGTTTGTTTGTGTTAAGTTACATATATACAGACAAAACTTATTTATCGTGTTAAAAGCTAGACACGTGTTAATATACATAGTTAACTAACTTATCGGTCTATTCATGTATCACACGAACTCACCACCAGCTCCACCATCCTCGTCTACAGTAATTATTATTAAATTCCCCTAATCTGATTTAGCTCCACGCCACTACACCTGAGACCAAACCATGCGAAATAAAACTTTCTCCGATGAGATAAAATGTATCCTTAAAGATTTATGTGCTAAACTCTACAAGTATTTTTATATATAAGAAATGCATTCTGTTGTGTTTTGTGCCACTCCATCACTTCACCCCTTTCACACAAGATGTTTGCACATGTAGTTTTTTCCTTACTATTCATTATTTCATTAAACATCACAAAATTTGATTGAATGAGCTGAGTTCATTTGTTAGTTTCAGATTCGTAGAGAGAAAACCATAATTATTATTATTATATTAGTTAAACTCAAACCAAAAGAGTTTTCACAATAATGAGAATAAGCTTACCATTTTAAATGCAATTTTTTGTGTACTTTACAGGCTGCTTATTAGAGCAGTGCACCAATATTTTCCATGCTGATTTTAACCTTTATTTTTTAAACATTTAGCACCGTACGACAGAACATCAAGATTTTGTTTTTTTGTATCAACTATCCTAATCCATTCTTGGTATTTTCATACTTACAAGTTTTTTTAGGTAACAGCACCACAATATCAATCTCACTCCTAATTTTAGGAGGTTTTCTTAATCTTATCATCCCAATCTCATAATACATATGTACAATACATCCGTGTAAATAATTTTTTTGTACTCACCTACAATAATAACACGATGCGACAGTATGTACATTTTTTTAACAATTGTATTTACATATGAAAGTGCAAAATTGTAAACGATCCGTATTACAACATTTGAAACTTGCTTTTAATTGGGTTCTGATTGATGCTACTGCTCAATTTACGAACTGATAATGATGATGAATTAAACTCAGGTTGAATATCATGATAATGATGACAGTATTGATTGACAGTGTCAAAGTGAAACTTGAGCTTCAAAAGAAAACCATACCATACCTACACGTGTACATATATAATAATTATTGTGTACGTGTGTATTTTTATATACATACAAGTTGAGTTGAGATTTTCAGTGTGTTATTTTCGTTTATGAGCAAAATATGATGAAAATGACATTTACATACACATTCACACAATATGATGGAAATGGAAGGTTGGTTTTTGGTGTTGGTACGATTATGATGGTACCATAAAAATCAACTAGACATGATGATGGAATACGAAACTTTCTTTTGAGCAAGTTTACAGTTTAGCATCGTCGTGTAATGTTGTGACAATGACAACTTTGAAACTTTGAGGTTCCCCTATAAAAGTGTGCTAATAAAAAACCATCGTCAGGCAAAGCTTAAACCCTTATATATTTATATAGAGAGATACAATACAAGCCAACTAATTTGTTATGTGGCTGGAGCAACCGATTATACAGGGTTCTTTCAAGCGTAGTTCTAGATTACAATTTATCTGGAGCGAAATAACAAGTGGGATGAATGTCAAAGGACCTTGATGGTGGTTTGGTGAGTTTTTTGGTTGAGTCGTAATCGTAAACGCATCGATGGCAATGAAGTGTACGACTTTTTGGTTCCCGGATGAAAGCAAGACTTGTCGTTGCCTTTAATTTATACCTTGTATAATTGCACCGTAACCGTCAATGTTTTTATGGTCTCAATTCTTTGATTGCCTTTTAAAACACAAGTGTGTCGAAAAAAAAAGTTTTACGAGAGTGAAGAGGGTTTCCAGTTTTAAAACATTTTTTACGGAAATTATATTGCCGATTTGTGAGCTGTTAACAAGTTCTAGCAAAGTTATACCACCATGTCATTAAAACGAAATAAAAATGACACAGCTATTTTGAAGCGAGGTCACATGTAATACGACTAAAGTGGCAATACATCTATGTATCTCCTTCAGGGAAAAGAGGATCATGATGATGGCATTAATTTGTTACAAAGCAAAGGGATTTTCTAGAGAATTTATTTTTAGTTCCAATCATCCGATTAGGAGATTTCGTGTAAGAACGTACGTACGTACCTATATGCTTGTATATCCTATATAATGCTCATAACGTGATGATTTGCCCTATAAAGATTAACAATGCTTGCCTACATTTTTTAACAGAGAGCTAAAACATGTTTTAAATTTTTAGTCATTGCTCAGAACATTTTTATCTGCTTTTGTTCCACATTCACCATTTCATATATCAAAAATTTAATTAAACTCCTAAATCCATATGATCGAATAACTTGCTTGGCATTAACCTGAAAGGAAGAGTATAATGATCCTAAACCTATATAAGAGTATCTACCTAATTAAATTTTTTTTGGCACGCGTCATCATCTCGTAGTAGAGGAGACGTCATCCAATTTCTGCGGGATCCTTTTACATAGGATCATGATGATGATGATGTAACATAATCAAATAAAAAAAGAAAGTGCTTTCTTTGCCCACCGACTTTGTATCGAACTAAAAAGGAGGAAAGTCAAATAAGCCGAGTTTCTCACTTCTCTCATATTTTCGTTTTCTCTGTCGATTGACGCCACTTGTAATTTAATTTTTTTCCTTCTTTCTCGCTTACTCATCCACAGTCCTTAATTAGCTCGTTGAGAGTGTTGAGAAGGTGGCTCGTAGTGACTATGCATAAAATGTTTGGATTTTGAGTACATACGAATGAGCTTGATGGGATCATGAAGAATAGATGACCCATTGGGTGGCTTGCTAGCCCCAGCGCTCTCAACACCAGCGCTGGCCATGCTACTGCTGCTTCCACCACTGGAGCTGGAAGCCGCTAGTGTTGTTTCGCCTCCGTACTTGTCCTTTTCTTGGAGATATTTCTCACTGAGGTCTTGCAAAAACTCGAGGAACCTCACATCAGGGACGACCTTTTTCATTTCGTCCTTGTCCATTTGGGCAATAGTTTCCAGCTCCTTGGGGGTAAGCCAAGGGAAGAAGGAAAGATCTTGATGGAGGCGCCACACTAGCTCTTCCACGGGTGAGCCGGGTGTACTAGCTGACCCCTTCTCGTCTGCCTCAACCGCGAGACCGAGACTGAGGAGAAAAGAAAATGAAATCTTGTTGAACAAGACTTGTTCATTTGCTTGTTGGTGTGAAATGAGATGAGAGAAAAAACGAAAAAAGTTTTTGACCAACATGCCGACAACAAATAGGAAACTGTCTCAAGTTTAGTGACTAGCAATAAAATGAGTTGATGTTTATAAAGCACTTTGGGGAACATTACATAAAGATAAGAGGGTTGATAAGGGCGGCTTGGCAAGAAAAAATCAATGTTGAAGACGACCAACGAAACCAAACACGTACAACATGACATTCAAACAAAAGAAGATCAAAATTTTTCATGTAACCAAAACCAACATTTTTTGGTCTGAAAGCCATTTTCCGTATAGTGCAAACAAACATCTATTTAAGGATATAATATCATGGAGAAAGAAAGAAAGAAAAAGTATGAAAATCTAAAAAAAAATATGTAGTTCCTTTCTGCTCGTGTTTTCACCTCCGATTTTCGATAAACCCTTTCCAAAAGAGGAAGACACGCTTCCCCAACAACCAACCAAAAGCAAATCAGGCAAGGAAAAAGGATCAAGGTGAAATGACGAGGGTATGAATAAATCTAGAGAATAATATACATACATAGATGATATGATCACACATGAATATTCCGTTTGCGGGGAAAAAATCAATATCTTCCGTTTTTTTACACAAAGAGAAAAAGGAAGCTACACGGAACGTGTGTGTTCCAACATACAATCTGTAATCCTTATGCGATCATAAATATTACTAAAAATTGACAACTGCAATATCCTGAGAGACATTATAGTTGGCAGGCTCAACAAAAGGGAAATAAAATAGGGTTCTTACATAAAGTTGGATTTGTATGGCGTCCACCGCTCATCGTCACACAAGATCATGAGGGAAGTGTCAGGGTCCAATGTGCCAAAGTAGTCATTGTCATCAATCTCTGTCCCATCAACTTCCAACACAATTCGAATGGGAAGATTGACTGGGATACGGAATTTCGATTTGGCACGATCTTCCAGCTCATCTAGACTCGCGGCTGTTAAGCCCATACGAAGCTCACGTTGAGCGTCAACGATTTTAAATGGTTTGCTAACCAATGTGGCCAACGCCATGCTGTCCCCGTCATCAACGACAACGTGGGAAGAGCTCGAGGCTCCACTTCGACCGCGGGAAAGGGCTGATGTGGCGGATGCCATTGGCATTGTTTCCGTTGACACAGATGTCATTTATCTTTAGGGTTCAATGTCTTGTTACGTGAATAACGTTTTAATTATCAACTTGCGTGAGTGAGTGGCAGCGGAAGCTGTGTTGATGAACTTTGTAGAAAGTAAAATAGAAAAAAATATTTTTTCGTAGGCTGGAAAATGGCGTGAAAACCAGTCTAATATATATAATTGTTGCAACTTTCAATATTATTATTGTTCAAAGTTTGCGAGTTGGGCACGAATATAGAGAAAGAGTTGGTGTACTTTTTTTTTGCTTCTCGAGGTTTTCGTTCGTTCGGGAATTAATTAATTTTATGGATCGTGTTCAACTGACTGAACCCCGTTTTTTATGTGGTTCCTTATTCCCTGCATATTTTTTACGGGCTTCCCATTTCAACTGAAATAAATGGAGTGAAACCGAACCAAGAATAAATATATTCAGTACTGCTTACTTGAAAATACAAAAGAATATTGTTGTAGACGAAGCAGAAAAAAAGATTCAAGTTGGGAACACACAAGTTGAAAGTACGTTCGTATATAGAAACAGCTGATGAATTCCCAGTTATGTAATACACTCGAAAAAGGAAAGACTCACAATCCAACATCCAAACCTCTGCCTGCCTCGTCTAGTCGGAGAGAGTGAACTAGATTCCGAGAAGGATGGGGAAAGCCTTTTTACTTGGCTGGGAGAAAGTGAAACTTTCTCTTTTTTTATAGTGCAGTGCACCAACTCCACCAAAAATATTAAGAAAGGTATACCTACCTATTTTGGCTGGTGAGGATGAATACAGATGAAAAATACTTGGATCCTTTTTCTGTAGTATCTATAATATGCTCGATAGCGATGCTTTGCGATTCTTGCTCGGAGAAGCTTTCTCTTGGTCTCTGCTCGGGTGCAAGGGAAGCCGAAGACTGGAAGCTGAGTTGGGATTCATACCACCTTTATATTCCCGACCGCTTTCTCTCTCTCGTATGTTCTTGGTAGTAACTACCTAAGAGCAAGAGTATTTCCGAGAGTAAGAGTATTACCCAGTTGTAAAAGTGATACAACCACTTGGTCCCTTATATCAAAGGATATTAGGCTCACAAAAAGACAAGTATTTCCCCATAACCTATCCAAGCATCCATTCCAATCCAGAGCTAGCTTTGAGCTGAGAATCTGTAGTTAGTTAATACTGAACTAAAACGAAATAGAAAGAAAGAATCTTTTATAGGGAAAAGGAACTAGGGCAAAATGAATATCCCTTGAATAAAGGAACCTTTTGTTAGAACACGTAAAAAAATGGAGTTTTCTTCGCCAACAAAATGGCCCTCGAATACTCTGTACATAATTTAAAGTATGGCTGATAATACAGCTTTCTCAAGGTGTGGAGGAAAGGATCCCCTCTAAAAACCAAACTCAAACGAGGTAGTTTGGTTTAGTGCAAGGCGTAAACCAAAGTTTACCAAGTTTTGCCAATACTAATCCGAACATATGAACATACATAGTTGGCACGGCTAGTCCGTTGTCCTTCTTTATTTCTGAAACTGCTGCTCCTGCTTATAAAATCGAAAAAAGGTAAGCTTCTTTCTGTCAGAGTGTAACATGACCTTCTCTAGTAATATAGCACTTCATGTTCGTTCGTTACAAGCCATAAATGCACTTCACGTTGAGTTTACTCTCTCCGCCTTGACAAAGAGGGAAGGGAAGTTGACAGAAAAATAAAGTGAACGCAGCAGAGCAAAAGGAAAGTACACGGTTTTGGCTGAGAAAAGCACTAATGTGTACATGAATCAACTGATCGAATTTTTTTCCTCAAGAGAAGCTCTTAATTCGTCACACGCTTTTACATCTCTTCAAATCTTGAGGGAAAGGAGGAAACGAGAATTTATGAGTAGCAGTAGGTTTGAAGTAGCTATGAAAAATAGCTTTGTAGAACAGCAACTATATGCCACAAACAGAAACAGGGTGAGCAAATTTTTTTGTCAATCACAAAAAATGACACGTAATTTTATTTGGATTTAGGGCATCCGAATGACAATGAAAAGTAGGTTGTTGCTCAGTTTCCGGTCAATAATTTTCCATTGCATGATTGCTCATTGACAGCAAAGTCAATGTCTGGCTCTGTCATCTGCCTCGGTTTTGGTTCTGTGTTCCAACTTTTAAAACCAAAGTATGCACGAGCTGAATGTGAGTGGTTGACGTTGGCTCGGTTGGCCTTTCCAAATAAAAAATGTTTGTAGTTTGTAAAGTTCTTTGGCCTTGGTGGATTGGATCCAGAACGGGATTGGTTGACTGAACTCCAACTCAGTTTTGGGCATGGCTTCTTGATGTAATGATCATCTTGATAAGGGTTGTGATGAGTTCCAATTATTTTTTGTAAAAGCACGCAGGCACTAGCAGGATATCACATGATTTCTCATTATTCTCTGATTGTAATTGTGTTTCCGCCCAACAACTTACAGTGACAAATTTATAGGGATTCTCTCTACCTGGAAAAGATTGGGTAAAAAGACTAAACCAAAGTTTATTTCATTCCATTCATTCCATCCCCACACAACCAACCCACCATAATTTTCCTTTTGTTATCAAACTCCCATTATCTCAAACTTTCTTTGAAATAAAGACTCTCTCAACAGTTTTCCTGTTACTTGTTAACGTCCAACATAATTCAACCGCTAATTGTAATTATATACCGTGGTCACATCATCTTTCGTAGCTTCAATTTATGCTGAAATTATTATAGAGAACGATGTGAGATGTGACAACAACACAAGGCAGCCATGTAAGTAAGTTGCTCAAAAAACTGACTTTCAGTTTGATAAACAGAGCAGAAAGGAGCGAGCTTCTCTATTGTCAAAACTAATATATTTATCTTCTCAAAGCCAAAATAGTTATATGGTCTCATCTCCTTTTGTCATCCTTTTATCATTCATTAGCTAGCCCACCAGTTAATAACATTTGCTCATTATGATTATGGATGCTCAAATTGCTAACCGCTTTTGGCAACATGATATTATGATGTGGATCTCTGAAAGTGAGTAGTAGTAGCTTCGGTAGCAGCTGCCACATTGTTATACGCAAATGAATTTTTGATGAAGGCTCTGTTTTTTTGGCAAACTTTTTTTGGGTAGCATGATGTGATGTGATGTGATGTTGCAACATTTACTTTTACTTACGTACATCCGGTTTGCGATTGCGACAGCTCAGCAAATATGCCCAACACACATTTAATATATGCCAGTTTAATTTAACCCACACGTTGAGAGCATTATCCTTGTTGTATTGTGTTTTATATTACAATTATTAAGGTACCTGAGGGATCTGCGTCTTTTCTGCCAAGACCTTTTTCTTATTTACAAGTGTGTCAAGTACTATTATCACCATTTTCCATTTCAGCTCGAAAGTGTATTAAAAACAAAACAATTTTATGCAAGTTAGACACAAGAAACACATACTCAAGGCGAAATGAAATTGGACTCTGAAGCTCACTCACCTGTGAGATCTTTTTGGCTTTTGTGAAGTTTCCTCCAGTTTAAATTATACATTATGCTGGCAATGGCGGATCACATCTCACTCTCACATCAACAAGACACACCGCTGCATATTGCAGTAGAAGTATCATCATCATTTTTTTTTGGCTCGTGTCTTCATGAGCATTATCCTCGAGAATGTGGATGCAAACTGCAATGCTGACTTGTGATTATGAGGGTACTCCAGGAAGGATGGATGGAAAGTGGAGGGAAAGCTTGGTGGAGAAAATGGGAAAAATAAAACAAGTTAGAAAGTGATAAAGGATACATTAAGAAAGTTCATATGAACATTATGAACATAGTAGCACATAACCAAAAAGTATACCATTTATATCTAGTTTGGATGTTCTGTTTGGATGTACTTTCCCCGAGGCCACAAAGAATAGTGAAGCAACAGCAATGACTCTCTAGCAGAATTACAATTGTATCACGCGATAACTTTTATAAAATTAATGACATGACTAGATGTGTGCTTGAAGAACAAACTAACGAAATGTAATAATGTTTAATTCAAAGGATTGGCTTTTGGAAGAAAATAAAATCTTCGTTTTCGACTCTAAACTTGCAGCAGCAGCAGATATCGAACCCAAAGAGCCACATATCCATATGTGGTCGCGATGATGATTTTGATGCAAAAGCTTGTATTATCTTGGTTTTTTCTTCCATCTTTATTTGACAGACAACACATTAGATCATTATGTCATAATGTAAAATGCAAAGGCTTGGCTTTGGCTTCTTCGTTTAAATTTTCAGTCTCTGGAGTCATCATTCTCGCAATTTTTCTCCGAGATGTGCTTCCACAGTGGCACATATCGTGTGGCATGAGAAAAAGCTGGCGTTTTTTTCTGCTGATACTTACTGTATACATTTATTTACCGAGTAGCTTTTCTCTACGATATCTTACTCTACATTTTTTGGCATCTCATCGCTAAATAACTTCATGTAATGGAATACATATACATAACATAGGGGTAAATGTACTTGCGTAGGATAAATGTAATGGAAAATGGAATTTTAGGTAATGCAATGCACAAGCTTACCATACTATAGTATGCCAGCTGGCTTTTGACATGCATAAATTTCAAGTACGGTCTCATCCCATGGTTAAAAATAAAGAGGAAGGGCTGGGGCCTGAACTATTTTCAGCTTATATACAAAATACATTTATATTTTTCGGTTGTCCTTTATTATATAGCGTGCCACATAAAAAAAAGTTCTTTCCACACCATTTTATCTAGCGTATAGATATAGATATGCACTTTCTCCTCTTCCTTCCTTTCCAAGTTGGTCGAGGACGAATTATATGGCACAATTTTATATGGTCTCTTAGGTATGCTCGTGTATGACATGATCACATACGATATTACAGCGTATATTAGAGCTTTGAAAGCTTGAGTTGGTCTTCCTTGTCAGTTGCCTGCTTGATATGTTCCTTCCGCTGTTATACTTCAATTCCTTATGAATGTAGAATAGTAGAATGCGAAACTTCTTTTCATCCTATTCTCTAGCTCCAGCCTGGCTTGGCTTGAAGTTTGACCCACTTTCTCTCGTGGAATAAAACGCATGAGCCTTTCTGGACGAGATGAGAGGAAGCCCTTTCTCCTCATACAAATGCAGCAATGCATTGGAAATATGTACTCGTTTTATGCTGATTTAGAAAGCTTTAGCAATGAGGATAGCATAACCTAGCGTAACATTTACTATTTACTAGCATTTGGGTTCAAAATATTGCATCATTGCACAAGACATTTTTGGTCATAGTTTTTGGGAGCAGAAAAGGATTGTAGTGATGTCATCGGTCTTTACTACAAAAACTATTTTTGGAAGAGACTCAAGTTTGATTGTTTATTGCCCAGATTCCAGATTACAATGATAGTTGCCAATAATTTTCTAGCAGGAAAATATCCTCCAAGAGCAGTTGCGCCGAGTGACTTTTTGTTAAACTTTCGCACACGTCATTCTATTGACAAACTGGCATAAACATGTTTTTCCTTTTCCATCTCATTTCATCAGGGTGATGCCACAATCGTTCATTTTCAAGGCTATTTCAAGAATTTCAAGGATCAAAAGAATACATTTTATATATTAATCGCTACATTTCCCATTCTGTTGTCAGCCTTGAAATGTAAACTAAATCAGATTCTATTTCAAACTGAATGCGTAATTACTGCGCTCAGTTGTCAACAAAATTCACAACAACATACATATAATAATATTAAGAGAGATGAAAGAGATTGAAAATTCATTTCTGTCTGGCAAAATAATTCATAATAAACATGATCATAACAGTTATTTTCTTGTGTATCTGCCAGTTCTCTGCTTGTTGTTTATGTACTAGAATGAAGGTCGAAGTTCAAGAACCTCCCAGAGAAGGAGCAGGCATGTGTCGTCCTCCAATGACTAAACACGTGTAAGCCTGTCAGGAAGAATACACTGGGAAAATTTTGCTTAAAGGAAATTATACTGGTCTGGCGTTGCGGAATAATATCTTACGCACGAGTCGGGAGATTTCATCCCAAGAAAATGCGTGTATACGCAGTGTATAGAAAATGCGTTTTATTATTATATAAATTACGCATTTACTTTACTAGCTCATCCTTTTATAGATGGATATATATTTATCAGTAAAACTACTTCCCTCCCAACCCGTTCCTTTCTATTATTCATATGTTTTCGAAAAAGAGCTCTCCTTATATATAATTTGACGGAAGTTAGCTAACAACTTCTTTTGGCAAAAAGTCGCGTTTATAGAAAAGGCTTCGTTCTGCTGCTCCTTCCTTTTCACCCTTTCTCCACCTTTTTCATTTTCGCTCGGTGCGTGCGTGTGCGTGTAACAACTCGTTTTCCCAATTCGGAGTTGCGTGTATTCCCCTGTTGTGTTAGTCTTGGTTCTCATGCTGCTTGATGTATTGTATAGTAGAGCTGAAATATAATCTTTACACGAGTTGAAAATCCCCATTGAATGTCATGTATTTCTCTCCTAGAGAAAGTTTCTTTTGTAGGCACACTTTCTCCAACTTCAGCTTGAGCTCAACTCGCAACCAATCTTCAAAGAACACCATCAACCATCACGCTTATTTCTCTTCCGTTTTCGAAAGCATGATGAGTTTGTAGATTCGCTGTTGCGTTTCGTTTGGCTTTATGATATAAATGCAAAGGAAAAACTTGGATCTCGCGAAACTTCATCGCCTTCTCGCTCCATGTGGTAAGAATGCCAAAAAGATGTGTAGAAAAATGGAACCAGGATGCCATGTTGGACGTTAATATTCCAAAAAGGAAAAGCCGTAACTGTAAGCCCGCAGCAGCTAGGGTGCTGGCTGACTTGGATATTTTTCACCATTTTCTGGCAGTTTTAGGCCGACTAAACAAAAAACTTTTTTTATATCATGCTGGTGTTGTGCGCCATTTGTTTGTTTTTACTTTTAAAAATAATTATTCCGATTTTTAATTTCTCCACAGAAAAAAATTGTAGCTATTTTTAGGAATTATTTACCTCTTTGTTCCAGATTTATCTGAATTCCCTAAAAAATTCCAATGTTCTGTATTTTTTTGGAGAAAAAAAAGGAGCTCATATGGCAAGATAAACGAGTGCCACTCCTTCGGGATTTGAAAACATGAAATATATCATGGAAATACCAGTCCCAACCTCCACAAAGGGTTTAGAGTCACTCACTCACAATCAGATTGGAAATGGAGAGAGCAGAAATGCAAAGCAATAAAAATTCAAATTTTATTACATGTCTGCCATTCTCTCCATCTCATTTTGCAGAGAGTAGAAGAACACTGGATTTTTCTCCGCCTAGTTTTGTCAATATATGTGAAAATTAAATCAAAGTTTTTGCATACATATAAATGTCCTTCTCGTAGTTCAACAACTCGTAGTATAACAAGTCAAACAACAGCATTCTAAATTGTAAATTGCAATCTGAGAACAAAGGACTCGATTTCCTTGTCTGATTTGAATGGAATGCTTTCATATATTGTGATATTAAATGTTTACGCACTGGAAACGAAAGGTTTATTTACAATCATCATTCTTTTCGAGGAGAAGAAAAGGTATTGATTTTTAAACACTTAAAATATCCTGTTCTCGAAAGTTCTTTTGGAAAGAATGACTTTTTGGCCCTGACATCGACATCCGTCTTGTATTAACGAATTCCAGCTAAAATGTCAATGCCAACGTTGATAACTTCAAAGGTAAAGAAAGGCAAACATTACAAACTTTCAGCCTTGCTTTAACCTTATTTTTAAAGGAAATTGGGAAAAGTGCATAACAGGCATGAGCATGGCATAATAATGATACTTTGATTTTGCATAGCATGGCTCTAAAATTATAATTTTATATGCATAATTTCAGCGAAATTCATTTACATACATGTACTTTAAAGTCTACACGACAAGAATCTGGCTCCCAATTATTCTTAGAAAAGGGCATGACATGGTAATCACGCCATGAGACATCAACGGATTGCAAATTTTCTCAAAAATTTCTAGTCCCATGAGAGCACCCCATGAAAAGCATCTTATGTACATAAAAGTGCTTCTGTTTCGGGTTTGTTTGACAAGTTCCCTGGAAATTTGTTTCATGCTGTGGTTTAAAAACAAATGTATCACATCTCTAGCATAATAATAGTCATAATAATTTTTCGGTTTGGGGTTTTGGTGCTATGCAAACATGTGTAATGTAATGGCAAAAACTACACTCATTCTCTGTAACTCGTAAAAGTTTTTCTAAAAACTCAAGAAAATGACGAAACATAGCACTAGCTCCTCTGCTTTAACATTCATCCACGGTCGTTTGTATGTCCCTGTGGGTGCACTAGCTAAAAGGTGTAATGGGGGGCTATAGCGAACAAGAGCACGTTCTTGGAATACCAAATAAAATCGGGGAATCGATGCTACGATATATAGTACGATGAGCACACATGATGATCCTTTTTGGAAACATCGTTTGGAGAGACTCATTTTCTTTTCATTTTCACCAACAGAAATTTAAGACTCTTTTCGAAAGGTTGAACTTGATCGCTTATACACAAGATTATTCCCTAGAAAGCTCTCTTTAAAAGCTGAAGGACAACTTCACTTTGGAGGTAAACTCATTACGAGATTATATTTCTCAAGTTGTTCAAAAGGATGAGTTGACTCGGCTCGACTCTCATCCTGTTTACCACGAACGAACGCTCAGTTCAGCCTCGTCAATTACTATGAGTCCAGTTCTTCCATTTCCTACTTTAGAGAGTATCATCATCATCAACATCCATCCTTAAAAGTGCTGTCGAAATGGGAGAGTTTCTGTTTTATCTTTATTCCGAAAAAAATTAGTCTGTCGATTTCTACTTCTTGGGAATTACCAACAGAAATGGGAATATGTCAAACGGCGTCGTCCTACGTCACTAATTTTCCCTTCACGGAACTCAAGTGTGGGAAAAATGTCATGGGTGAACGAGATTTGGTGAAATTACTGCCATCTTTGTAATACACGTTTTATATGCATCTGATACAGTCTGATGAAGACTACTACAAAACTACATTTTCCTTTATAATAAAATGGGATAAAGTGTCTCATCAATATAATTTTCATGGTTCAATTACACCCGTGAAATCAAAAGCCTCCACACATTTTTCAAAGTGATCATGATCATCATGTCTGCTTTTTCTTTAGAATAGGCTCAATAGGCATAAATATTTTAGATAGAAAACCCAACACCCCATGTAATTTCTAGAATAGTGGAATCAACAAACCATGTAACATTCATTGGGGTACTCCAACTTTATAGATAATTCTATAATTCTGTATTGTATCTTTTATGCGCTACAAGCAACAGAAAAACTCATAAAGATAAAGATAAAATGCAATTTGTGTGTATAAATATTTCTCTTTGCAAAGTTTTTGTTAGCGGCTAATATTAGCAAACATTTTTAGCCTTTGTGAATATTCCCAAAAGATTCCAATCCCTCCTCCAAACACCCTGGTTCTGGTACACGGTGAATTATGCTTGCAAGCAAGTGTGAAACAGTTTCACTGTTCCACTTGAGTTATTCACAATTATTGTGTTGTGTAGTAAGAAATGAGAGAAAATGTTTGTTGAGTGGAGCAAGTGGAGTGAAAGGGAGAATAAAAGAATGTATTTTTGTGTAAAATTTCTATATAAAAATATAGATATATACTACACTCAACATTCGCCTCGATGCATTCTATCTGAGCACATGGTAATATTTATTGGATGTTTGATTGCACCATATCCTTGCACTCACTCACTTTTGCCTTCTGGCCGAACTCTTGGAAGATTCGCTGTGAGCAGCTCCTTCTCCAAATTTTATTCCCTTAAAGTATATTATGCAATTTACCTCTGACCTTTATGCATGCGAATATAACTTTTGATGGTGAAAAGAGTAAAGTTCTGAATTGGTTCACTTTAACATTTACTAAAGTGATGAATATCCCTATTCCTCTTCTTCCCTAAAGTTGTAAAGGGATCACATAATGTATGATGTCGAGTGGAGACTCGAGAACCGTAATGGAATGAAAGGGAAATGGTGGTAATAATAGTTTTAGTTTGGCATGCAATGTGACATTTATGGGGTAATGATAGTGACCTTGTCACAGACAATTTCAGTAGGAAAAAGTTTTTGAAAGATTTTTCAATTCAAATTGGCAAAATGGAGTTGAACTGTTCAAGGTCACAGTCACGTGTATTTATGTGCATTATTTATCCAAAATGCAAACTCTAAACAAAATATTTTGCGCATTCTGGATTGCAATTTTATTGCACGTGTTACCCCATATAAATCCAATATTCATGTTGAATTTTACCTACCTACGCTACTTTACATATTTAATTGATTTTATGGCCAAAGTCAAGGTTGCAACGTTGTTGAGGTTTTACCACATTCAACTTTGTGAAAATTAGCTTCACATCTATTAATGTCTATTATTATTATTCTTCGATTATCCAGGCCAAAACCAACCCACAAATTGTTAGGTACCCATTCCATTCCAGATTCCATTGCAGATCTATTTTTACATCATCTTTTTAAGACCAGGATTTGCTTTTCCCAGTCACGTCTTGCCCACAAAAAAATTGGTAACATCTGCTCGAACACCATGATATTGACTGGTGAAGAGGAGAATAAACAAAGCACACGAGAAAAGTGTGCAATCATCCACCGATCTGAGTGACAGTTAAACAATCATAAACTTCTCTCCAGGATCATTCGACCTTGATTCTCCATTTTTTGTGGGGCAAGATCAGAACAATAATAATACACATCACTGTACAAAACAGTAATGCGTTGCGCTCTACTCTGGTACAAGATGGTCTTTGCTGGCGAACTACAATAATTGCCTTGAATCTTTATAAAAATCACTTTAGTGCCTTGTTCACTGCTCATTCACTCACTCTGTTACAGACAATCTGTCTAGAAATCTGCCACATAAATATAAATGGTTGCTACTCCTTCACTTGGATATTGGATAAAAATCAGCGTGTAAAATGTAATCTATTGTAAATTGCAATCAAAAGACGTGATTGTAGACAATACAATGCAAAGAAAAGAACTATAATACTCGCTCTGGAAAATTCTCCAAGTAAAAAACCAATCAGACTGAGAGATATGATGTAACACTTTTTTTGCTAATTTGGATCCACCGCAGATGAAAAAAATGGTGGCTACCTGCTGGCATTTTATTGAATAATGCTGTAGGGCAGAGAGAATCCTCCCAATTTTACTAATGCAAATAATAATACGCGATTCGATTTCAAAGCAATCTACTACTCACACTCAATATGGTATAGAGGTACTGGAGAAAAAACCTGGTGTTGGTTTGGTATAAATACTGGACTCGGCGAGTAGCTCATCATCAGTTTGAAATCAGTTTTAAAACCAACATCAACCTTACAAACAGTTTCTGTGGAACCCCACAAACCAAACCAAAAATCAACATGTCTAAGCTTGTAAGTACAAACCCCGCTGGAAAACATCTTCTAAGATAATTTCCTCCAATAATAAAAATCTCTTTCGTTTTTTACAGTTCGCTATCCTTCTCCTCGTCGCAATGGTCGTCGCCGTCGCTGTTGGAGTCCCTGCCCCAGCTCCAAACCCACAATTGTTGACCTACGGATACGGACTTGGCTCTGCCTATACCTATGGTGGATATCCATATGGCGGTGCTGTCGTTTATGGTTGAACATAAACAGGACCGACTTCAGTCTTTTAGCAACCGGTGACCTACAACTACGACCCTATTTTCGGATTTTCTTCTTCCCGTTTTTCTATAAATTGCATTCAATCCAAAGTTAAGTTGTTTTTTGTTTGTTTGTATTTTCCATCCAAAAGCAAACATGTGTGATTAAATCACTTTCAAACAACAAATATTATTATTTTCTATTTGCTTTGCATTATTTCTTGAACCAGAAGTCATCTCAAATTTCATATATCAATCATATCAACATTATGCACAATGAAACTTTTGTATTGGGATAAATCATAATAATAACAAGCATTACTTTGCCTTGAAACTGTTGAAACTTTGGGCACAACAATATTCTACTAAATTAGGGATATATTCTACACATAATGATATTGACTATTTCTGCTAAGCAGAAGTAGCAAACAATGATTATTTATATGACATGGCAGTGGGCGGATGCCTTTTGTTAAAATAACTTGATTTGCCGAAGAAAAAAACTCTCTTTTTGACAGATTCACAAGTAATAAAAAGTCATATTTATTGGGTGAAACGAGGCTTTCAGAACCTCATAAAATGTTAGAAAGGGGACTTTTTTCCTTTCATAAGAAAAAAATACTTACAATTATCCACGTAGAATATTTACATATTATGTAAAAATAGAGTATATTATTACGAAATATGTAACCTGAATAAAAAAATGAAGTAATGTAGATCATGACTCATAAATCAGAAGAATAAAGGGCTCTCTGTTTATCCCAAATGAGCTTTTATCCAAAGTGACTTTTTCGCCTGATCTGCTATATATAGCAAGCAATTAAGACCGTCTTTGACCTTGACTATTTGGTTCTGTCTTTTATCTCAAGCCGTAAGCAAAAAGAATACTGCTTGGTATTATACTTATGGTCAGAGGGATTAATTTTTTATGAACTTTGTATCAACTACTTTACATAACATCCATTATGCAGCACAATACCTATTTACCTCCACTCACGTCCTCCTCATCTCATCAGTTGCTGAAGTTTTAGTCGGAATGGTTTGGTTTTAATATTTTTATGTAAAAAGTTTACGAATATGATGAAACCAAAAGAGAGGATGAGGATATATGCAACATTAAAATTTCAGCCGCAGATGTAGGTAGTTTACTATGTAAATTAGTAGGTAATTTTCTACTTCCAGTCTCTGATTTCAACATGACCTTCAACTAGATGCTTGCTCAGTTGTGTACCCAATTTAGCTCTCAAAGTTTAACATCTCAAACTTTTGCATATTTGAGAAATTTATTTATTTATTCTCCAGAAAATGGGGCACTTTGCTGATCAAATTTACAAAAGTAAGTGGCCTTACTCAGGTAAAAAAATGCAGTTTATTTTTAGCTTATTACATTTGAGCCACTCTGATTAATTTGTTGGCTTCAATCACCAATCAAATCATCTTAAATGGAAATGGAGGCATTTAGCCTACAACACAGCCTTCACTTCCTGCATCATGTTGTGAAGAACGTGAGCCATTCTGAACTTTAAGTCTCTCTCTTTAATAGCTTTTAACTCATGACATGACTCATGTCACACAGTCATCGTGCTTTCTTACAGTTGGAGCGAGCTGACATGACATTATATTAGCATGCTATGCCATGACTCTACTTTTTTCCAACAAAATGAAGGCAATTTTTCAGCAAAAAAATGTATAATATTTCCAACTGATGAGACAACCTAACCAGAACTGAGAACCAACATGAAGAATGCATGTCGTTGTCGTCGGTTGCTAAAAGGAGACGATAAAAATGATGGATTTGACTTTTTTATGGCAATGACAATGAATCAAAGGTTCTTATTATCGAGAGCTATTTTGGTACATTATAATATGATCGATAATGGTAAGTAGAAGGAGGAGAACATTTATACATACATATTGCACAGCAGTTTAGCCGTCACTTGAGAAGAGTTTTTTATGTGTTTATTTGCAGCTAGATTTCTTCCGCTAGTGTTGATCTGGTGACTGTTACTGTTACCCAAAGTCAAACTAACAGACAATAACAGAAACTTCAATTAACTCAACTCAAATGTGGAGCAAGTCACGTCTCCAATATATTCTCACACAACACGCGATATTATCCATCTACCTATTTATTCTTTAAAAATTAAAAGTTGTAACATTCTTGTTGACGTTAGGATCATGCTGATTTGCCTTACTATAATGTGCATGACCTCTAACCATTTTTTCATGATTGGGAATTGGTTTGGCCTGGCTAAACTAAAAAAATTGATGAAATGAGTCGATAATTTAAAATTAGTATTAAAAGATAGAGAATTCATTTTTTGGGTTTGGCCCTTAAACATCATCTTTTAACACATTTTTTTGCAATGCATGCATACCTCGTATGATGACAAGCAAGTCCCCTTCTTCCACAACAATATGAAGTACCTACGATTATGATTGTCTTGTCTTTCCGCACAGCTCTTAGTTTTTGGTATAAATAGTCCACCTCCTCAAAGTAACCAGCATCAGTTCCCATTCTCTCAAATCTTAACCAAATCCTCTCAAACTCTTATAGCTGTTTCAGCAAACCCCAACAACTCCATTAAAATGGCAAAGCTTGTAAGTTTCTCCAGAAATATTAGAACCAAAGTATAGTAGTGTCTCTGTTGAAGTTTTTATAAGCTATTTATCACTAATAAAATCAAATTAAGACAATATATTTCCTTCCTTGCTCTTACAAGAGTGTAAAATATGAGGGGGAGACCATTATCCCAAGGGGGATATCTTCTTTCCAAAATATTTGAGAGCAAAAGACTTTTGACTTTGCTGCAAATAAATCATTTTTGCTGATCTTCCTAGATTTTTGCATTCTTAAGGAACATTCCCTTTTCTATTACAGATCGCTCTCCTCGTCTTGGCTGCTCTCGTTGCCGTTGCTGCCTCCCAATACTTGGCTAGTCCATATGCTGGATATGCTGGACTTGGAGCTTACCGTGGTGCTTATGGAGGTCTTGGATATGCAGGATATCGCGGAGTTGGGCTTGGATATGGTGCTTATCCAGCTGGACTTGGGTATGGGGGTTTGGGATACCGTGGTGCCATTCTCGGATAAATTACCTTACCTTAACCAACCTTTAATATCTGGTTTAATGTTCCTATAAAAATGTACTAAATTATTCCATCCCCTCTGCTTAGGTAGTAGTTTGGATTTTATTGTATTTTTTATACTTTGCACACTTTGAGAAGTAATAAAATTGGTGATATAATTTGGATTATTTATAAATATAAAAAATGTTTTGTTCTTGTTTCTTGAGCTACATTTCTTTTCTTAAGGAAGAAGCACGAAAACTCCATTTTTTTCATGTCTCAATCGCAGCAATATGCTGTGTTGTGTTTTGGGGGTTTCCATAAGCGTTTATTGCCACATTCACATGAGATGGTTTGGTTTTCTGCTTTTATTACTCGGAAAATATAGAGTCCTTTATTACAAAGCGGGGTTAACTGTAGCATGCTGCTGGTTTGATGGCGAATGACACAAAGATACACAAGGTGGAAGTAATAAAATGGAAATTTGTTAATACAAAACTTTGTCTGGCAAAGCTTTTTGGTGGAAAGTTTTCGGAATAATCAAAGCGTACAAACAAAAGCATAAATGAAATCTTAGAAGGAGAATCAATAATCTCGCTCAGAATGTTGTAACAAAGGCAATCATCTCATGAAGCTTGGAGTTTCTTGGTAAGAAAGAAGCAGAGCATGAAAATTTTGGAATGGAAGAATAGAGATAGAACATGAAGCTTCTCTGATTCTAGAATAACTCAAGCTCAAAAAGGTTTAGCATTGGCATCGACTTTGTGTTTTTGTGCTGCTGCAGCGGAGCAGAACTCGTTGGAAGATCTATCTAGCGAGAAAATGCGGATCTTGGAGTGCCTGAATTGAATCTTTGGATAAGAATCCCAAATATGAAACTAGATAGAGTATTGAAGACTTTTGGGAATGGTAAGCTGCATTTACTATTTCGGTTCAGCATTACAACTAGTACAAGTACAGTGCAAGTGAAATAAATGAAAATCAGAGTCTTTGAATTGCAAGGACGACGTCGTATAATATTATCACTTGGAACGGATTAATTATCCAAGTGAGTAGATCGAATGAGAGCACTTGTTTAAATAATGTTAGTTTCAGGGGTAAAATTTGTATTAACTTGCTTAAGTTAATTTACAATAATAACATGCAACTTATCCCATTCCAATCACACTTTATTATTATTAAGATATAAAAGTTAAATGGCATTAAACTTTGCTTGCTGTAGAATCTATTTTCAAAAATGGACGTATCAACATCCAAATGACACTAAATTTGATGCGTACAAAATAAATTTACCAACCTAATTGTTTACATCAGTACAGTTTATCAGACCGAAACCATTTAAAAAACAACCACTTTTTCCAGTTGTCTACCAATTTATTGCGTTTACGTAGATAATTTCTTTAACATTAATTTTCCTCGCATGAATAGCCTCACACTCACGATATAATATACACGCATGATATGACCATGCTATAATGCTGTGCTCTTCTGTTCTTGGAGTCATCCGAAAAACACATTTTTGATCCTTCTTACACAAGCCAAGATGAAAACGCGAGGATTAACATTTAACGTACATTATAATATAATGTCAGCTTGACTCAGTTCAGCTCAAGCTCTCCTAAAAAGTTCTTTCACAGCATTAAAATCTTCAGATCACAGATTCATTCACTCACGCTGTTACTTTTTTTCAAGCTAAACCGGTTCTACAAGTCTGCCGACTTTTTTCAAAATATTTCAAACCAAGAAGACGACTAGCAACTAGCTTTTCGCTCATCATTTTGAAAGCAATAGGTGATTTTTTGGGGGTATTAATAAAACTTGAATTATATCTATAAAAACACGTAAAAAAATGTACATACAAAGTAAATCGGAATGCATGTGGAATGGAATGAAACGTCAAGCGAATTTAATGCAAAAGGAGTCGTTGGGGAATGGGAAACAATTTGTGCATTTGTAAATATTCTCTCTGCTCTGGACCTGAAATATGTAGAACGAAAGTTGTTTCATCTTTCTTGTTTTTCAATCTTCCATTTCGCATCTTATTCTCCCGTTCTCGTTCTTGTCTCGTTGTTTTCGTTAACAGCATCACCAGCATAGCGGAGAGCTTGTTCTTGTGTTTTTCACTAACGAACGTCTTTCTTGAAGATTGATTTCTTCTAGGACATGTTTGTATGATGGGCTTAAGAAGGCATAAATATAAGAATGTGCATGCATATACAAACACATTACTTCAGATTCTGATTTGCTCAAAATCACTCAAAATTCAGAGCACAGCTTTACATCAAGATAACAAAACATTTTTTCACTTTAGATTTTTCCAAATTGTGACATAAAAAGACAAATTATGAGTTGGGATGAGGAATAACATCAGTTTAAAAATGCGAGTGATTATTATTACTACTACTCGATATTCGTGTTTTAAATCTGAAATGCAAATTTTTCATTTCACATTCTTTTCCCAATGCAATTGCAATGCATTTGTTTCAGGTGGGTAAATTTGGTGCCGACATGAGAAAAATAGGAAGGCTTTTAAATACTGTGTTGGTAGATCGGGTTTTTTTCTGTTCGATGTGGAAGTAAAAATTACACTTGCATTGCAAAATGATGTAGCTACAACTTCCCTGATTAACTATTATAAACCCATTATTTCATTAAGTATCTGTGTTCCAGGAGTACTCCTTTTCAAAATCGTTATATTTTCATATTTCCTTTTTGCCTAAGAAAATGCGAGGAAACGGATGATTATAAACATCTTAGGCGGTACTTCAACTCACTCCACTAACGCCTCTCGCTCCCACAGCTGTGAACTGTTGGTTTTATTTTATTATGGCTATTATGATGATGATTATAGCTTTGAGTTGTTTTGTGGTGGTGATACATTTCGCTTTTCCCATATATCAAATCATACTAATGTGCTTACTTAAATGACTCTTCTCCTGCTCTTGTCGAACATTTGAGTAATATTATGTTTCTTACTCTCAAAATCTCAAAAGGAAAAACTCCAGTTCAAAGTGGGCATAGTTAAAAGATTTTTCTCTTTGAAGTTCTTTGTCATCATGGAGTAATATGAGTCATGATGATGATGATAATGATGACGAGTCAAACATCCTTCCTTCGGTAAAAAGCCCAGGAGGAACTTGCATGCGATGCGAGTAAAGGCTTGTTACGAAAATCCTACCTGCTAGCTTAATATAATATGGATGTATGTGATGTAAGAAGCTCTTTGAAAAGATGGAAGGGAAGAGGAAAACAATGTTTATTAAGTGTACAAACATAAAAAACATTAACAATTACTTACGACCACTTGCGTCAATTTAGGATGTAGCAGGATCACATTTCATTTCTTTGAGGAATGGGATAAAAAGTGCCTTGTTTATCTTTGGAGGAAACCATGCATGTCCAGTATGAATCATGCCAGCATGGTACCTACATTTGTTCGCGGCGAATGAACGCACGCACATTGTTCTAGGGAAATGAGAAATGGAGGAAATTAACAGGCAATTGATTCACTCATTGGCTCACTGGTGCCAGGACAAGAAAATTATTTTCTAATGAAGCTATGTCTGCCTACATAGTTTCTCCTGTGCTTTGAAATTTTAGTGCTAAATCTACCGGTACGGTGCAAATTCCAACGGAAATGATGATTCGGGTTGAGACTAAAAGTCAGAATGGAGTTTGAGCTCAGATGGAATACGTGAAAGATTACATAGTATCAACCCGAACATCCATTGTTGTGCTAAAAGTGATTTTGGTGAGGTGTGATTTAAATATTGTTTACAACATGGATTTGATACTCAAATGGCTCAAATTTTGAAATTTGTTATATTAAGGACCTGAAAACTGATTTTTAATTGCAAAAATAATTTTAAATAAAATATAGATAGATTAGTTCTTTGAACGTACTAAATATTCATCAAACGATCTAAAGTGATGTTGTTTGTAGGAATGAACTAGATAAATTATTAAACTAATCTGAAACATTTTCTACGTTCCATGAAATTCTCCTGTCAAAGTAAACGACTGCGTTACAATTCAATGTGTCAAACGAGAGAGATTGTCATTGAAGCTGACATGTGACAAATGTCTCGCTGTTATTGAATCAGTCGCTGAAATTCCCGTCAAAAACGAAATCGTATTTTGTGGCAGACAGGTAGGTAAGTATTTCCCTAGAATTCTTCCAAATATAACCAAATTTACTTGTATAGTAGCAATTGAAGAACTCACCTGTGACTGCATACCAATAAACCCAATAGAGAGCTCCAAACAGGGTAGGTATTGTATTGGTTATTGCATTGGATTATAGATTCAACAGGTACACGTAATAATTGCTACAATCTAAAGTAGCTGCTCCAAACTGTTGCGTTTGACTTTTTTACCCTGTATCATGTCATATCATCCCTAAAATCACGTCTACCTTGGTCTCCCTATTTCATTTCCATCCACTCGACTCAGCTCAGCTACAAAACTTCTTTTATGTATCAAACAAACAGCTAAAAGATTACATTGATACTTAGTTTCATAAGTAAAACGGCTTGGCTATCCAAAATGCATTTTCCACTTTACTTCTTTTTCTCTTCAGAAAAAAAAGAACTTCATCTTCAAGACTTGAACCAAACCAGGCAAAGAGTCAAGGATCATTTAAGCCGGTTCGGGTCTTGAGTCCAATCCAATCTCAAACATGCATGCCCAAACCAAAAGACGAGGTACTCAATCTCCTCATGTACTGCATCATGATGAGATGACCCTTTTGGACAAAAAAAAACTTGTTGTTGAAGAAAAAGATTGGCTGAAATGGATGGAACAGATAGAAACACACATCCATTAGACCAACAGGTAGTAAGAATCCAGAAGAGCATCTCTCCCTATGATCCACATTGTGTATTCATCCACGTCCATCCCTACTAAACAGTAGTTTATCCATAAAAATTCAAAGACTTGTCTCAACTCTGACTTTTTAGAAAGGTGGAAGCTGTTCCTGCTACTGCCTGCTCCTCTCTAAAAATTACTACTCCGCCTGGTTTTCGTTGTTGCATATTTTGTATGAGTTGGAAGCCGGTCTGGTCCTGGTCTTGTGCATCTTAATTTTTTTTCTACTTGATTTCATTTCATCCGTTCGTCCGGCCACTTGCCACCTGCCCCTCGCTCAAATCGAAAGATTCAAAAAAAATCTAAAAGAAGTAGATACATACTCACATTCGTGTGAGGACAGAAGAAAAAGACGAGAGTGAGAAGAATACGAAAGAGCAAACCCAATGGATGCAAAGATGATTCTTCTTAATCACAATTAATAATATGGACTCTGTTGCCGTTTAGACATGTTTTTCCCTCTGCCTCTTTACATAATTGTATATTATGCGTGTATCATCATCATCATGAATGCACAGTGAAAATGAGGAGCAAGAGCAACTACCAAAGTACCAAAGCGGCATGATGGCATTGGCATGAGAGATGATCAGTGAAGACGATGAAGCAGAAAAAAGTATACAATTTCAAACAGATTGCCTGCCTACCTGGTCTGCCCTGTGCATTTTGGCTTTGACTTTTAATACTGCTACTTTTTACAATTGCCTTTGGCCTTTTCAAGACCACTTTATACACATTCCGTCCGTGTTGCATGTGGCTAAGTGAAGAGATTCTTGATGCTCGGCTGGGGAACAATGGAATAGTAACAAATACTTATTACTTATTTTTTTACATAGTTGAATGAATACAATAAGTAAGTGATATGTATATATGTATGAATGTTGACTGTGTATTTTTTATGAGAAACAAACCCCAACAGGTCTCCACCGAAGACCAAGACCAACATATTTATTCAGCATCTGTTACTCTTTAGCATCTTTGAAACCTGGCTTCACAATTTTTTTTCATCTCTCTCTCTCTCTTTGGAGCTGGTTACTTGTAATAGGTAATATAATGACGAGACAAGGCACAGGTTAGCTAGTAAGATGCGAGCAACTTTTTCAAAGTTTGGATGTAGCTAGTTAAGTTGATGATGATTTTTGATGTGGTCATCTCCCAGAGTTCAGTTCATTTTTGAGACCTGGAAGAATCACACACGCACTTGGTTGTGTCATTGCACTGCATTCGTTGCATGAGATCAAGACTAAAAGGGTACTTGATTGTGAAAGCTTATCAAGGTTATATATTAAAGTGGGTTAACCAATAGGAAGAAGTGGACAAAACTTAAAAGCCAAGCCACTTTCTCTAGTTACATTTTGTGTAGAATACAAACTCATTTCGTCAGAAGCATGGTGCTTCAGTGAAATCCCGGAAAGAAGAGTAGCGAAAGCGATCTTTCTATAAAAAAATTCTTAAGTGTATTTCGGAGCTTTGTAATACTTCAAACAAAAATATTTTCAAGTACGTCAAAGCCCCACCAAGACCCTTATCAGGATTGCGATTTTTTCTACAAATTAAAGTCCACTTAAGTTTGAAGGACATTGTTCTTGTTACAAGGAACAAGTTTGTTTTGTCTGGAGATGGAGAGCAAACAGCGGAAACAGAACCAGCATGGATTGAGTTGAGACTTGAAATGCCCAGAAAATTTTTATCTTGACCTTCAATCTGGACAGAACGCCGACTTGCAATGTAATCCCGGCATGCGCCAGACGCTGTAGCGTTGAGTTGTTGCCAGTCTGCATTAATTTCCCAGCGGAATTTTTTCAGCAAAAGCAAACACGAGTATTTGCTTTCGGCACGATGAAGATGAAGAGGTACTCAGCATCAAGCGTCCAGCTTAGGTTTCAGCATCTGAAAAATGGGACAGGAATGCTGGGAAATGGAATCATTGCTCGCAAAAGACCTTTTCTGTGTTTGTAACAAATTGACACAATGTGATGTACAGCATGTCATGAAAACTGCTGACTCAAAATAGCCCTCACGATTGACCCTCTTCGCTTAAAGTGGGTTGGATAATGTTATTTTTTCAAAGCACCGGAAGCAACTTTTTTGCTAAAAAATATGATTATGTAGTATACTTTCTGTGTGTCGTGTTGGAGAGAATTTCATACATACATTGTCAACAGGAGCAATGTATCTTGCAGTCCTAGTTTAAAAAAAAACAATTCAACATTTTCTATTGGACATCCGAAGCAATTCACTTTCCATGAAACTCAGGTGCCATTATCATGAGCAAAAATATGAAAACTCGTCTCGTCTCAACCACCCTCGAAATTTCATCATCTGCACGGATGTGGATGCAGAACCTAGATCCATTAAAAAAGAAAGTAAAACATAGAATCAGGAGATAACACCTCAACTCTGATTGAACCATCTTTATTTTCTGCCCATGAAGAAAGTATGTTTATTTTTGCCATCCAATTTCTTAGCACAGCCACGTGAATTTTTTTGCTCTTTCATTTCTCATCATTATCAAACGTCCTGTTCCTCCATTCTCCAAAATCACAACGTGGAAGGAAGGAGCTCTGCAAGAGTTTTATGTGGTTTGGTTTGGTAAGTCGTCGTTGTTCTTTTTTCTAGTTGTAGATTTAATATTAGTTTACTGAAGGTAGTGCATTGGTGAAAAATGTTTGTTACAATGCAGATGTTTTTCTTTTAATGATTCTTTTATGGCTCCGATTCTTTTTTCAATGTGACACGTACCGCAACGGTGACCATTTTTTCTCTTTCTCTTCCGCACCAACTTTCACGGTGTGAGTCTTTATTTCTTTCTCCAAGTTCGGTACACCAAAAGTCGGACCGCAAACAATCTGCCTGCTTTATAACTTTTGTACACAATGCATAATTTTTTTTGTAACGAGACATAATGTCCCATACGTGCTTTCTTTTTTGGTAATTCTTTTGTTATTGTGGTGGAGGGGTACATTACAGTAATTATGATTTCTACGCTTTTCCCATACATAACAAGCCGGCGGCACAATTCGTTACAGATATGGAGAAGCATTATTGCTGTTCATATCATCATCATCATCCTTTTTTCATCGTGGAAGAAAGTCGTGTGCTGCTATTCAATTCAATCTGCTCTTTTTTCGATTATGCTAGAAAGGCATGTAAAAAATCGTGACTTTCGTGGAAGGAAAGTTTATAAAGTATACCGCATCGGGTTGCTGCTGCTCTATTTGTTCTATATGAGTTTTCATTCATGACATGATCATCATGATTGTATGTATGTGCTTAGTTACGTCTTGTAGTTTTGCATCTTTCATCTTTTATGAAATAGGAAATGAATATCAGATGCCATATTAGAACCACCCTTGTTCATGTTTATCTTGCCCCATTTCCTTTCCTTCTTCAACATTTATTAGCTTGTGGAAGTAATGCCAAAGGCATGAGGCAAGTGATATGACAAAATCGCAAACTTCCGTCACAACATCATTCTTTTGAGGAATTTGAGATTTTTTTGGAAGTACACTTTTAAAGTGCGCAGTTTAGAATCGATATATTTATTCAAAAAGCTCCAAAGGTAAAAAGTTGTTACTGAACCCAAGCTTAAAAAAGTTAGTTTCGGTTGTAAAATGATAGAAGCAAAGTTTGTAAAGAGTTAAAGTATGTTATGAATGACAGTTGTCACAAACAAATGTGTAAAATCTCTGGCAAATCTGCAGGTAGGAGAAAACCCGGATTATTCTTAAAACTGTTTATGACCGCGAGGAAATGGCAGCACGAAAACGTGAGGTGATCCTAAAAGCCATTAAAAGCTGTCGTCTTTATCGTCAGCTACATAAAAATAAATATCGATTTCTCTCACAAAAGTATATTAGCTGAGGGAAGAAGGAGACAAAAATATTACGGAATGCGAACAAGAACAAGAAGGAACACATTTTTCCTGTAGCTCATCTTCCAATCTCTCATTCCAGTCCATTTCTAAAGTTTCATTTAAAGCAACCACAGCTCAATCTCAACTGCTTACATTCCAACACGTAGCTACATATAAGGAGAATGTGTATAAGGAACTCATAATCATGACGAGCCTGTAGGTAGGGAATTTCCATTAGACATTTCATTCACGTAACCTTTTACCTTTTAGACCGTTAACAAGAGAAAAAAGTTCTTGAGATGGGATCTTCTTGTCACCCAACAAGTTTACACAAATCTACATGCATGGAACTCTCTCATTTGCTTTGCTTTTTCTCTCTTGAGTTTATTCAAGTGAAACTTGGAGATAATATGCAAAGGCCATTTTGAATATCTATTAGCTGGGCCAAGTGACAATTGTAAAAAAGCCGGTTCCACCTGAGTCATGTCTACGCCGCACCATCAAACTTTTAGCTCATTATCATTTTTCTTCATCGAACTCTCCTTAAGCTTAGTGTCAACTCTAATAAAATGGTAACAGGCGGTGGTAAGACAGGCGAAAAATAAGCAAACTATATAAAATAGGATTTATAGGAAATAGCATATTCATTATATATACATAGGCATTGTATTCTTCTATTCAATGAATTGAATTCAGGCTCATGGTTCATTCTTCTCTAGCAGACGTGCTCGTCTCCGATTTGCCACAGCCAAAAACATACATTACTGCTCTGCTCATCAATGTCAATAATAGTACATGAAGAAAAGTAATAGCCCTATTACATTCCTTTCGCATTAGTCAAAGGCAGTTCTTATTTTGTCACAAGTCACATAATTAATGTGTGGTTATAAGGAATAAAATATAACATTATTTCGGAAATAAAAGACTCCAGTTTGGAATTTGGAATGAAACTCACTCAAGATTATAATGCATTGGCTTGTAAAGCCTTCCGAAGGCCTTCGTTTGAGAAACTGAATAAGGAGCTTAAGTAAACTATTAAAAATGAGCAAGCTTCAAGAATAGAGTTTAAGCATGTAGCAAAATATATTTTAGCAACGCCAATATATTTTTGCCTTTTGATTTAATGAACTGAGCAACTTTATTACCTTCTTGTGTTCTTGGGATATTAGGTAACGTATTGTAACATGATAGTGATTATGATTTGCAATCAAATGTATTTTATGCTCATATGTTCATACTATATAACGTAACGACGCATTCAACAAAATTTCTTGGTAAAGGAATACGTCGTTTTTATTACAAATGAGCTGGCTTTGGCACCACCATTTTGTTCTTCTCCTTCTTCTGATTTTAATACGGTAGCAAACTAGCTACGGAACAAGTTATCATCAGATCAACCTAGCCAACCGTACTTTGCATATTGACACCGACGACGTGGCTTGTTTGGTTGAATATATCTTAAAATTCCAGTTTTCGAGAGATGTTTGGTGTAAAATTCAATTATGAATATCTTTTTTGTTCATTTCAGTTCCAGGCTCAACTTCTTTCTTGTGGGACTGACAAGTTGCATATAATTGACTAGTCAATTTTATGGTGGAAATGGATGGATGCTCCTTCTTCTTTTGTGGAAGAAGCACACCGGGAGTTCCTCATTCCCAGATGAAATTCTAATGGAGAAACAGATGCCTGTATCATTTTATTTTTCGAGTGTTGAGACGTGGTAACTCCACCACCGTTGGCACTGTTGCAATTTGAATGGGCCAACAGTAGTCGAGTTCCTATTTGTCAACACTCAAAAATCAACATATTTTGATGCTCAGAGGCTGAAAAAGCAACCTGGATTCCCTTCATTCATCCGGATTTTGGAGAGAGGATTATTATTATTATATTGCAAGGTATTATATCGATTACAGCAAGCTCAGTGAGCTAAAACTTGATAACGCATTCAATTCTATCAACTCAACGTTGTCCTGTGGCTGTGGTCGGGATGATAAACGTGACTAATAAAGTCCCGGATAATAGTTTTCCTTTTAATAATGGACGCAAGTTGTTTAAGCTCTGTAATAAAAATCAAACGGCTGTACAACCAATCCTTTTCATTTCTGGAAGGATGAATGGGTACATATTCGATGAGAAGGGAAAAAACTGTTTACGTGTTTCTGTGGCCATTATGCAAATTAATTAACCGGTAGATTTTAATCAGGTTGTTTATTTTGTCCATTATCTGAAAATAATTACAAGTTGTGTATATGTGTTTAATCAGTCCAACAACTAATGATATTTAGCATTTGTGCTTAAATCAGCCATGATTTTGCTCTCCGAAACAGCTCACTCTCAGCCTGGAAATTTCCAGCCTGAGTCAAAATCACTACAGTAGCGAATTTCCCCGATACGTTTTTTCCCATCATTTCCCATCTCTAACTACCTGAACTTTTCATCTCTTCTAGGATGATGGAAATTCATTACATGAATATTTTATGTTAAAACGAATGCCATGAAAAATATATTCTAATACGGTTGGCTTCCTTCTTTGAACCTTCTCTTTTCCCAGATTCAAATTCTACCTCAGTGAGTCTCGCAGTTTGAAGTTGTCACAAATAGAAATATATGAATGAACATGCGTTTATTATAGAATTGTCCCGCCTACCTCCATTTTCCTATTACATCCTTATAGTATTTTTATCAGAATTTTGCACTATAGCGTTCAATGACGCCAACTTTTCTTTCCTACCTGAATTCCACGAAACTGATACACAATCATCAATAATCCAAAGCAAAGCAAAGGGAGAAAACAATATTGCCACCATTTTAAGCAAAACGAAAAACATTACACCACCATCATTATTTATCGTTTACCCTGTTTCCAACCCTTTGGAACTTAATACACCTGGAACAGGCACTAGACAGTTGTTAGGTGAAGGATCCGCTTTCATTTGGTCTTGATGTTTCTTGCTACAGCCTTTCGCTTGAACGACCATGCCTCATAAAAATATGAATCCTTACAAATGCTCTTTCTTACACTTTCTTACATGCACTCGTGTACATCATTTCTTCAGAGACGACACACGATTCAACGAGACCATTAAAGGCTCAAAAGATGAGGGAATAAAAGATGTCGAGATTATTACTATTCCTTTTATCTTCTGTCGGATTACGTCACTCAACCGTATCATCAGGAACTTTTTGAAGGAGTATTTCGATTTCGACCAAAAACCATATAGGAAATGAGGATGACGTAAAGATGAGAGATGAATAAAGGGACAAGAGATCAAAAGCAAAAGATGAATATCAAGATGGAACAAGAAATCAGATTTAAACGAATAAAATAAATTTGTATAATATATTAAATGTGGGTTGACGTCAAAGATACACACAAAGGTGAAAAGTAAATCAAATTATGATGATTCCGGTCTCTCTTGGATTGTTTGCAGAAATGATAATAGAATTTATTGTCAAATATACTCTTGAAACTCAAGATTTGGAAAAAGCAAGTTCAAAGTTGAAGAAAAGGAATCATATTCAATTTCAAATTGATCAAAAAAGAGTATATATTTCAAACAATCTTTCTTTTGTACATAAAAAAAGTAAAAGATCGTGAGACAAATATAGTTTAAACATCTGTTGAGAAACCTATCATATCATGTATTCCTAAATGTATTGAAAAAATCAACAACTCGATAATCAGGTACACATAGTTTCCTCAAAAAAAGGCACGTTTCTCTTTCACCATCATTGTGCAGCATAGAATATCCCTACTTTCTACTTTCACATTATAATTTAATTAGGCAGACAAGGATCTTTGCCTTTCTCTTCATTTTACCAAAATGGACCTGCTTGATCTAGCAGCGAAATGGGTCCGAGTCCACTCTGTCTCCTTTCATACTGGGGATCCAGTTCTGGAGCGAAAGGTGGTGGGTAGGAGAGCTCCACGCTTCTTTGTTCTTCGGCTAATACCTCTTCTGAAGGTTTCTTTTCATTTTCTGGAACTGGGAGTGGAAGTGGACTCAGACGTGGCTGTTGAGCTCTGTTAAGCTTTTGTGAAGGGATCTCCTGATCAATCTCAACGATGGTAACTTTCTTTTCGGCATTATTCAATTGAATTGTCTCCCTCTCTTTGATCAATTGACCCAATTTGCTCTCCGAAAGTGGAGAGACTGACTGACTGGAATAAACTGAATTGGGATGAGCTACTGAGGCTGCATACTGTTGTAATGCGTAGGGTCTATAGGAACTATACGAGTATGTCGGACTATAGACAAAGGAGGATGGTGAGGCTTCTTGGGTGTTCACAGAGGTTTGGACGGAAGAAAAGGAAGAAAGTGAAGCGACAGATGTTGGAAGTGCGTGAAATATCTGCAATAAAAATCAGAAATTTAGTTTCATGCTCAAAACCAATGTCAAATTCAAATCATCATGATCTTGACTTTTAAGAGTGCACTGCAAACACAATATCATCAGCACCACCATCTTGTTTTGTTCTCATTTCAAATTTTTCAGTAGTTGGCATTTTCCTCTTGCATAAAGGAAAACGAATAAATTGTCGCTTGCTTGGTTCGCTCTTTATCTCATTCTCATCCATTTTTACGACCCCACCTAGCCTTGTTTTCAAAGTGAGTGATAATCAAACATCAGGAAAAAGTTGGCACTTGACTTCATTTCTAGTTTTATCCCCTCCTTGTTTGCATACCACCACCAAACACCTCATATCAAATCACACCAGTTAACTAGAATGCCAATTCAAAGCATCTTCAAAAACTTCATCTGTCATTGTATCCCATTGTTGAGCGCATTGCATTGTTGCGTGCATATGCTTTAAGAAAGTAATAGGATAAGATGATAATCATCCTCATATTGTGCTTATTAGTGGTTTTTAATCTGAGTAATCTCTGTTTGATGATGTGTCATCATAATGTTGAATACCTACGTGTACAAACTTATGTGAGCATGAACATATATATAATCCAGTTTTTTTGAGACCGGATTGTAAATTGATAAAATGCTGTCTAGTGAGCAACCACAATGCGCAATGCTTGCATTACATTTATTACACATTTTTCGCTCACGGATACCGTTCATTGTGTACCAGGCAATCACTCATTTTATAGCCAACAAACCAGCCATTCATTCATTTCAGTTTGTGCCCAGAAACAAAATACTTTACACAATCACAATCCCCTTTCGGCAAGCGAAATGTATATAATATGCAAAGTGAAACAATGGAATGGTCGCATAGCCGTGCCTAGCTAGTTAAGGTAATAAAATATTGACATGGTTCATATATGGCGAGCCTTAGCTAAAATCAGGCTTAGCACATCATCAATTCATCAACCAAGCCAGTTGGGATTTTATGCAGCAAAGGAAAAGGAAAGAAAAAATCCGATCGGTATGTGATCTGCTCACTGCCGTGATATGTGATGTCGGTCGCTCGATATGTAGCACGGCGTTTGATGGTATGCAAATCTACAAGGAATGTGACTAGGCCGGCTGAGCTAACTAATTAACCTGATAACCTCTTCTCAAAATAATACAAGCAGGAGCAACTCTGCTGGGTTTTTAATCATCATCCCCTTTTAATAGTTGAGTTCGATCGATCAATGAGTCTCCTGTGGCTTCTGCTACCGTTATAAAATAATGGCGATTTGATTGTCAAAACAAAATGATCAACGACTGCCGTTGAGACGTGGCATTCAAGTTCAAAATTACAAATCGTTTGGTTTAGTTGGTGAGGATGAGCTTCATCAGTTGATGCTCATAATATTTAAATATCAATTGTTTTATGATGGTGCTGGTGCCTCAAGCTATAAAGACGGTATGAGCACGCACATAAAATGCAACGTCATATCACCTTCAGCGCTCAGCCACACGATCATCGTTATATTCGCAAGAACTAGAGTGAACTCCTGCTCCTGGCGTTTGCTATTTAGGTATAGTCAATGGTACACATTTGGTTGTGTGATTGATTGATTTTTAAGGCATATGGTTTTGGCTTCAGTCACGCATAATGAACACGATCCTACTTAATATGGTATGAAGCAGCGCTCTGAACGGAAATGTACATGACTGAAGACTAGTTAAAACTAGCTTTTGGCTAAAGTGTGATCTGGGATGTTTACTGCAACAAAATTAAATCATGTCGTGATTGTCCTATTGATGGGCATGTGTCTAAATATTTTGCTAATCAAGTAAATTTATTCAAAACGCAAATATTTGTTTTAATTTGGATGTAAAAGGCCGACATTTCTTTGACTTGCTTTCGTGTCAGTTTTCATCGAGTTTGCTAAATATTTTGAATGAACAAATAAATTTTATGTATGCAAATCTCAAAATTCTTCTTGAATCAGGCTCAAATTACAATGAATATTTAATTAGTGAGATGAAATTCCGGTGGATTTTAGGTACCCAAATGTTTTTCTTATAAAAACTGAGATTTCAAACATTTTTATTTCTGTTAATGATCCACATTCACATGCCCCTTTTAATCACCTGGAAAGATTTAACAACTTTCGGCTACTTTCAGTTCATGATCTCCCTTCAATTTTTGTGAAAACGAAGATTCATATCAACAACCAAAAAAGTTTGTAAAAAAGCCAACAAAGTTATGGATCATTAAGAAATTCCACAGATTACTTGCGTACATTTTATCGTCTGTTTAGAGACAGCTAGCCAAGCCAGTCCAGTAAAAAACCTAACATTGTATTTTAGACGTTAATGCAAACAGTCTGGTTTGTCTACATTTTAGCTAATTAAAATCTGGTCCAAAAGGTGCTTATTTACTGAAAAAATGATGAGCCTGCTCCCACTTTTCTCGCTAGGAAGCCGGTTGGATGTGGGTAAATTTGATGATGAATGTAATCATGGGTATTCAAGAATTGCATACAATATCCACATCCCAAAAAGTACCACAATTTTAAATGATTTCCACATAATTCGAATCGGCACAAAAACATGATGTTTTTCCGTTCTTTCTATCCGGCATTGCATGAGTCAAAAAGTCAGAATGATGACGCTCAACCCACATCATCAGCATCATGAATCACACTTTTCAAACTCGTAAAAAACTACATTGCCATCTTTTTTCATCGTGGGAAAAACTCAAGATGTTTTACACTCTGAATGACCACTGGCTCGTTTGAGAAAAAAGCATCTTCTCCAAGAACATTCTTCATATCATCCCAACAACTTTTTCGTTTGCTACAAAACAAGAAAGCGACAAGGATGATACTAAACAAAAAGTGGATTTTTGGCAGTTTTTTACAAACTCAAAACAAGAAAGTGAGTTGGTTTGAGGTTTACGAAATAAAAGGCATAAAATATGTACATAGAAACTTTTGTTGCATTGAATTGCATTGTGGTATAATAAATGTTAACAATGTTATTTAAGGCCTGTGGTCCTGGGATAGTCTGATGCAACTAAAAAACGAGATGGCACATGAAATATAAAGATATATCTTGCTCGTTTACAACTACTGCGATTTGGGGAAGTGAACTATGTGACTTTAGCCGGATGATCAAGCGGAACGTCGTCCAGCCGCAAAACAGCCATTTCACATTTATTGCAGTACTCATGCTGGCAATTTAATTTAATGCGAAACGTTTGTACTGTGGTTTCCTTCCACTTGCATGGTTTTAGGATAAATCGTAGAGCACGAGAAAAGTATGTGGGGGATCTTATAAATAAGGTTGCTCTTTGTTTAACATCCCATTCCATACGTCCGGATTTATAAGTAATGGACACAGAAGCGATATTAATCATGACGTTTTTTTAAAAAAAAGATGATAATGATGTTACCTGAAATTGTATCAAGAGTAAGACACAGGTTGAGAGAACAGGCAAGTGAGTGAAGGTAGTGAGCCGATCCAGTGGACCTCTGTGTAACATTTTGTTGTTCATTCTGTAAAAAAATACAAAATCTAATTTTTATCTTCAACGTTTTTAGTTGGTCTTGATTTAATAAATAAAGTTTAGAAAAGGGACTGTGTATCATGAAAGAATTTCCTCACGTTTGATAATTATTATTGATTTAATTTTATGACTGCTCCTAGTATTTTCCCCCAAGGCAAAACATATATATTGCATCATCCAAAAAATCTTCCACCCCATCATGCATAGGTGTGATCCAGCCAAAAAAAGTGGAACTCAACTTCAATCCAATCGATCAATTTTTATTATCAAACAAGTTCAACTACGCTTCATATCTGATGGGAATGGGAGCATTTCCACTGACGCGACTATGACGTGACGTTGACGTAATAGCATAAAAGTGACAATACAACGCATTTTCATATATTCATTCGTGTGTAATAATGCCCCAAGAATTTCCTATCACACAATTACAGCTAAGAAACAGGAACTAAATCCAATACACAAACCATCTAAAAGAGAGAATCTCATACGACCTATTCAAATATAATAATTTTTTGTAAGCAAAGGAAACTGGTGGTAGCATCTATACCCTTCAAAATGCGTCTACTTTTATAACGATTATCAAAAAAGATCAAAGACGGCAATTTGCATTTTTCCTTCCGACATTACATCGCATATCTTCAATCTACGCTACCCGAAGGAACCAGCTTTCTGCACCATTGCACCCATGATGATTTTTTGGGAGCTATTCACTATTCCTACATATAAGAACTACACATATACTCTACACAATTGTTTCAACCTCTGAGGGTACTAATCAATTCAGGTAATAAACTGGTATTTATGCAGCATTGTTGTGGACGATGATGCTAGTAAAAAGTTGATAATTTAAAACAAGTGGATTTTTTGCCTTCCCATTTGAAGATGCAGGTGCATGTGAGTTTATAATGCGTGTATAGGTAACATTTTAAAATGTCTTGACTTGTCTCTACCGTCATTATTCTCATCATCATGAAAAAAGATTCAAACTACCAGTTCCAGTTTTGAAAAAAAAACTACAAGATGATTTTTTTATTTTCTTGTTGGACTCTAAGCAGCTGGCATTATGTTATTGCAACAGATGGGCGGCTTCTGATCTAATGCTGTTGATGGTATATACTAAAAACTAAAGTTGCAACAAAATTTTGAGGAAAAGGGCGAGCTTGAACTGAACTGGGACCAGACCAGGTTTGATCGCCTTGGATTATTATAACAAAACCAAAACCATCCTTTTCTTCTAGGAGCAGCATCAATGCATATAATAATTTTTCTCCTGAAAGGAACGACACTTATTGAATCAGTCAGGCGTGTAGCTGATACAGGAACAAGTTGCTGCGGTTCTCAACCTCAATGCACAAGATTTCGGTTGTGAAAACAACCTTGCCCTGCCTATCTATTCTATGATGCAGGTGAGTCGAGTAGAAGCCACAGCGAAGGCAGTTAAAAGTAACATAATATTAAGCTACTCTCCGTCTACATCTCCCATCTCTCTTCCTCGTTGATAGACAGGAATAATTTGATATGCAGATTTGATGGGATCTGAATCCAAAGACGAGCTGCTGAAGATGGCTACTTTTTTTATACTTGACTTGACTTCTGGATTCACATTCACAATCAGTTTGCATGCTAGGTTTCTAATACCTTTCTAATACCAGGTTTTCTACCAAGATCCTTTCTGTTTTAATAATTGTGGCTCAGCCTAATATTCAAAATCTCATATAATAAACTTCTTTTTTTTGTTTTGAAAGGATATAAAACATTAGTCTAGTCTGCGCCTTGGTTGATTACTCTTTCTGAATGCTTAATAACTTGGTTGGTATTGCTAAACTACATCTTTTCTTGGTACAAACAGAAATCTAGTCATTATTATTATCATCATTATCATCCTCATGAAATAAATACCTGAGTAGTAACCAAAAAGAGGTTTTGTTTCATGATCACGATGATATAATGCTGGGAATCATTTTTTATTGCGGGTGAACAAAATATATTTGAGGATTTCAAAAGAAACAAGCCAAGTAGAAGCAGATCTCATGCATCAAAAAGGTTATTTGGGCTTACCTGACTGGAGAAATGGAGTTTCGGATCAAATCACAATGTTCAACGCTGAGCGATGATGGCGGTTTGTTCGTTACAAAAATCTGGATGAGAAGCTTAGCTTTATTTTTCTTGATCAACCGGCAAACCAGTCCAAGACGAAACCAATTTGCGATTTTGTTTTTTGAGCAGGAGCAAAAGGAGCAGAAGCACAAGAAAACAAGTTGAATTTTTAAATCTTCAAGATTTGCTATTGATTTGGTACAAGACACGTTAAAACCAGAGATGCAAGCACAGATGGTCCAGCAAGCCAACTACGGGGAGAATCACAGGCGCTGAAATATTTTAAACAGAATAGGGATGATTCTTTAGGCACAGTTGACGTTGTTATATTCAACGCACATACCAATTGCAATTTTTTTTTGCAAAAAGTTTAAACATTTCATATTGGTTCATGTGGAGATGCTAGATGATGACGATTGACCATCATCACGATGTAAGTTATATTGCCTAAACACACCTATAGTTAAATATAGCAGGTGTGGTTACATGGAATATTATAGACGGCTTGATATCATATCGATAGATTATCACAAAAAAGGTTTCAAGAACTAGTTCTTTGTGGAGACTATTGTACCACTCTGGCATAAATATCTCATGATCATCATGATATACAACTGTGTCTTGAGCTTAATGCACAAAAAAAGCTTGTAACTGTAGCCTTGAAGTCACTTGGATTGGAAATCGCATTGGAATAAAGTAAATACATAGACGCTTGTCTTGTTCTGTCTCTCCCAACATGCACAAGATCTAAGAGCGTGCTTGGCTTCAACAAGAGTGCACTTACAATGGGTGTCATAATAAAAAATCGAATGGACATTTGAACAAAAGAATGCAAAAAAATGGAATTCAATACGAGTGCGACTCAGCTCAGGTGCACGTATGGATGGATACAGAATACTTGGACTAAAGCACAAGCACATCTTTTTTGTACAATTTTCCTTTTAGCTCAGGACATAATTTTTGCAATGAAAGAATCTCAGGCTGATATTGATACGGATGATGATGATGACAATCATTGAGAATCTCTTGAATTCTATTCCAACCCACAAAGGAACGGGATTGAGTGGAAACTATTGAAATGCATTCAAGTGCTTCCTCATGTTAATGGCACTCAACTCCAGCCTAGCCCTTCTCCTGAATAACTTTATCCTCTGAACCTTTTTTTAGAAACTCTTGAGACCCTTTTTTCATCTAAAAATAAATATGCCTACTTAGCGTCTGGCTGGACAAGCGAAATTGATTCGGTTTGGTTGAGACGTGCATGTCACAAGGGTGCACCTAATTTAGCTGTGGTTTCAATTTTTTATGCCCTGGATGAATCATAATGAATATGTACCTGACGACCTTTTTGTCCAACCTGCCCAAAGCCAAAAAGTGGACTCCACGTGTCAGTTGGGTGAGTGACGTTATATGACAGATCAACATGGACGAGAAATGACTTACCTTTTTAAGACGGTGGTAGGAATGGCAGTAATCCAATTGTTCGTCTAGACCTCAAATCCTTTTTCTGCTTTACAGAAAAACTTGGGATGTTGTTGGTGATGTTACAGAGAATTTCTTGGTCTGCTCAGAAATCTATTCATTTTAACCAAAAAGGCAGACGGGTGGAAGATGGATACATGAAATTCCTCTCTCTCGCCCACTCACTCACTATTGTAAATACTGGAAGAAGATCTTGATCTTGTTAGTCTCTCCAAGGCTGTAAAACCAATAGTGGTCCGATGTCCGGCCGCATCCTCTGATTTATACATGTTTTTTTCGTTCTCTCTTTTACGAGCAATAGTAAGTTGCGTTGTAATTTGTCCTGACCTTCATCATGTAAACAATAATTGAAAGAAAAAAGAAACTCAGATGCGGACATGAGCAAAACAACTTTATGAGAAAAGCCAGGACACGACTTGACACACAGGTGAGTTGAAAGTTGGATTGCTATGAATATTCCTATTCCAGAATGGAATGCTCTAGTCTGTACGTGGGCTCAGCTCACGATTATCTAATATGTAACTAACCTCAATTATTCTCAGGAGCATATTATAAAATCTGGATTTTCTCGCAATTTATAAACAGGTAGGCAAGTAGGTACCCACGGTACGACTTTCAATTCTCAAGCTCATCAATACATACGCAGAAGAGTTATGAAATTTCAGGTAGTTATTCATTACCCAACCCAAATCCCAACTGGCATTTATTAGCATTGACATTGACCCGGATTTAGGCCTCTTGCGATACGATCAGGATTATTGGATTCATAACGGAACCTCTACCCTGCTCAAGGTTCCGGTTTCATGGAACTGCGTAGGTATGCATTTTTAATGGAATGTAGATTTATCGTCAGAGATCCTCTGGAAGTAGTAGAGCTTGAAGTGAAATAAAACACAATAATTTTCGGAATTGTTTGCGCTACTTCCTCTAATCCGGTAGCAGTAGCAGTATTTCATTTATTTTCCCCAGTTTTTGTAAATGAATACCAAATTGGTAAACACTTTCCTATTTTGTCTCGAACATGACTCGTTTACATTTTTATTATGACCACCACAACAATATTCTGTTTTTTTTTGGAGTCTTGTGCGGTGTGACTTTGGATCCTCCCCCATTATTCCAAATAAGGGTTGGGTAAAGAACTCAATTATTCTTTGACTTCATAATACCTGCTGCTTCTTGGATGATCATCGTCATCAACTCCACCAAACCACACACAGCACGTGTGTAAATGTGTAGATCCATTATAATATGCCTTATATGCAAACATGAAAAAAAGTTCATGTTGGGTGTGAATTCCTTTTTTCCATGTAATATTCCATGATTTTGATCAGCAGTGTTTAGTTTTCAGGTCACATACCATCGTATTGTTTTTGCTAAGAGAGTGTACACAAGTAATTTAAATTTTTTTATTGATATTGATAAACCGTTCTTAACAAATGAATTATTATGAATCTCTCCAAAGAATGCGTGATTTTCTCAAGATTTATTGCCTAAACTCATTAAAACAAGAACTATGCATCGTACCTTTTAAGGGATAATGGTTGAATGCACTTTACACGAGAAATAACAAGTCAAAGAACTTGATTATACGGTTTTGTTTCAATCAATTATTGTTTTATTCAGAAAAGTACAAAATGAAGAGAGAATACTGAAGTGTGCGTTATAAAAAAAAGTATTAAAAATAGTGTTTTACATGTTGCATTTTTGAGGAATTTGAGGAATTAATAGTAGCTATAATATCCTGGATGAACGGCAGTGGTGTGTTGTGCGGTTTGAGTGATAGCTTTGGCAGCTGGATAACCATAACCCCCCATTCCATAACCCAAGCCCCCAAGACCTGGATAACCATAGCCTCCAAAAGCTCCAAGACCACCTAGACCTGGATAGCCAGCGCTAACAATTTCGGTGTTCTTCACAACAGCGCCTGGATATCCGAATCCGCCATAACCGCCATGATGTGCTGAAGTTGTGTAAGTGTGGGTCGAAATTGCCCCAGGAATGCCTCCGACTGGATTGGAGGAAACGATGCCAAAGGCTAAGGCAAGGATGATCTAAAACCCAGAAAACAAGGCATTTAACACAGCTTGAAATGAGGTGGTGGGTTAATAAAATATAATAAGAAACTTACGACTTTCAACATCTTGAAATGTTTTTGGGAAATATGGCGAAAAGTAAATTGGTAGATGACTAAACAAGTTGAGCCAAGCTCGTCTATAAAGTCAGCAAACTTTAAGTTAACTGTATTGAATGGCAAGTAAATCACAATTAAAATGGTTATGCTGGCGAATCAAGTCTTTATATATCCCAGGGGCTGATTTCCAGATCTACCTACATACGCAGTAAAATAATATTTTAATCAAAACAAAAATTGACGTTCATATAATGCTAACTGGAGATTTTGAGTAGTTGCATAATCACAGTTTTTTAATTTTCACCCCAGTTCCGCATTCAGCTTACGTACCGTAATCTGTCTATATATAAATACATGACATGGAACTGACCTAATGTGGTGATATTATGATGAGTAACCTGAAATCCCAGTAATTCTCACGAGCACAGATACTAAAAAAACTCAGTAATTTCAGGTAGAAGCACAACTAACGTAGAAAGCCTTACAAAAAGGCTTCCGATTGCTTATGTAATTTTGACTTGAGCCCAAACGTTTGTTTATTTATCTTCGTACTGTATATATATTATTTATACGTACCATTGCCGGTCCACTTAATCTGGACGCTCGTACCTGAAGAGAAATCATTGTGGCATGACCCCAAAGTAAAAAATTAAGTCATATTACCTTACAACGTATCTTCCAGCGCTTTACTATGTTGTTTTTATCTGATAAACATCATCATCACTTCAATCCAACTTCCTGGAAACGCTTTTGGGTACAGATAGCTTGGGAGCTACTTAAATACTCTTATGGTTGGGTGGGCTTATCTTCATGTTTTGCATCTTGTTACATAACATTCCTGGATTTGGTTTTGACATAATAACATCAGCCAGGCTTTATACTTTCCTGTAGCATCATTATATAACCATATTTTTGTAAACAATCAATAAAAGTCGACTTAACTAGTGTGAATTGCGTAGTGCTCGTATTTTTATTTCAGTTCCTCATTGCAGCACAAACTGAGCAACAGATCATATCACTTGATGAGAAAATTTATGCAGGACGGACTTACGCAAACTTCTGAAGAAGTAGTAGCCGCAAAAGATGTATATTTATTCGTCTGTCTGGACATTATTAGCCAGTGATGATTATAAGTTGTTTATAATTACACAGACTCATGGGCAAAAGTACGATGCAGTGAGCAGTATGAATAGATAGCGTACATTATGATATATTGCAAAATTAGTGAGCGAAACAAAGAAGCAGGCATATATGTATATATACAGAGGCTACAGAGATTCTCTTTCCGCTTGACGAACCCACAAAAAAGTAAGCTTTTTTTGGAAGCATTGCCAGGTACGACAAGCTCGATGTTGACGTGGAATTACTGTGCGAAACAACAACAATGAGCACTCTACTCCAAGAAGATGGTAAGTAAACCAGGAAGTATCATTTCGACATTTTACGTATATTATGAAAATATTCAGGTGAAGATTAGTTTTTAACTTTTTTGCCAATTTTGCCACACATCTTTACTGTACTTGGAACTGGAAATTTCCATTTATCTCTTCAGCATTAACTTTACGTAACATTTAAGTGTGTCATTATGTAAAGGATTGACATAAGGGTGATATGAGACGACAAGTTTTAATAAGATTGCAAATCCTTATTGGAATTTCAAGCCAAGCCATCAAAATGATAATGGAACAAGACTTAATTCATGTAAGAGTCATTACAAAAGTTTTATCACGGGTGTAGGTCGGATCGGAGAATTTTTGAATTACATCTCTATAAGTTCGGCTTATTTGTCGAACAGGATGCTCATTTTGGAGTCATTTTGCCCAAATATTTTTCCCAACAACAATTTTGCCTATAATACTAGTTATGCGTTTGTGAAGCTCCCATGAAATGAAATCCCTCGCAAAGTTACTAAGTTTTGAAAAGTTTTTCAAATTACGAAAACTTTTTCAGGACACACTTTCAATATTCAAATACGTAGTATTCAAGGATAGTGGTAACTGGTCTGGTCTGATGAATGAAAAGGAGGAGGCGAGCATTAAGCAAATTTTTCTGTACAAAATAGCCAGTTTGTAAGAACAATGAGGCAAGAAACTTGCATAATATATTGCATCACTAGAAACATGGAAATCATTCTAAAAATATAGCATTGCAACCTTCCTCCTACTCATTGTAAGGCTATTGCATAAATCCCCAAAGTAAGGTACTTTACTCTACAATGCAGAAAAGTAGCAACTGCATAAAGTCATTACTCTGGAACATGGCCGTAAATTGGGAGAATTAAACGAGCAAATAAAGCTAGATTTGTAAGGAAAAATGAGAAAACTAACAATGAAAACGAGCACAAGCTCATCAATCAACATGATCAACATATGTGCGAAAATGGGAGTAACAAGAAATTCTCCGATTCATCACTTTTTATCGTAAGAACAGTGGGTCTAATAGCTTCAAATTCTGCAGAATTCATCTTGAATCTCAACTCCCGGCTAATTACCATTACCAAGACTTGCTCAAAACGCAGAAGCAAAAATATTCCATTAAATTAAAATAAAATAAATCTAGGAACCCCTTTTAGCTATGCTAATGTGACCAAAGCATCCATATAATTTATTGAAACGATTCCTGGACTATATTGGACTTATGCAAATCGTAATCCCATGTTAAAAAATGCCAAAAGGTGTGCCAACCACCTAGTTATTTCCATCTCCGAAATTCCAACGGAAAACCTCTCTCTAATCCGAAAATTCCCAATACAGCTCTGAAATGCTGATTTTCAATTCATGGGAATGTGACCTGTATTCCGATTCCCGATCGAAGACTGTTCGCTCAAACATGTACGTGCTGTTCTTGCTCTTGAGACAGTTACACCTTCCCAAAACGTACCAGAAATTCGATCGTGACAAAGTCTGCAACTGACATTCGGAAATGGAATGAGGTGTTTATCTACCGTATGCGTGCGTATGTATTTATGTATGCGTGCCTTATACTTTGAATATTCCCCAGTTTCGTAACGTATTTTTTTTGCACACATTTTTAGCATTACATAGCCCCTTATTGTTGTGCTTGTCGCAACATGCAAATTGAATATTTATGATGTTACGGAGATCTAAAATGAAATTTTGCAACAACTTGTTCTCACACTCACGTAAAAATATGCTACTGATTGCAATATAGCCTCCGTCATTTCCACAATTCACTAGCACAGGAAAAGAACGGATGTAGTATGCAGAAAAATACAAATGGATCGTAAAAAATTTATGGTAATACTGATGAACCATGTACAACAAGGTAACAGCGTTACCAAACCAGCGTCTTCGCCTTTACGCAAACGGACCCTAAACCCGAGACTATTTCTCAAACTGAAGACCTTTACTCTTTCCTCTCATAAAGTATGAAAATGACGGAACTATGTCTTGTGAAAGTATCGGGTTGGGCTTTGTTTCTTCAACATATTTTTCGTGAGAAAGAAGATGTTAGTGGGGAAAAAAGATGCTGGAATGTGTGTTAAAACCGTCCACGTCCTTCGAGTGAGGAACTCGGAAGTAAGCCACGGAGATTCATTTTCGCTCCAGTTTCTGTATATATAGTCTCTGAAACCGAGAGGGAAAGTACCATTCCAGATCCGTTCACGGTCTCTGAAGGATTTCTCTCAGAGAAAGGTTGCCAACAGATCCGTATCTGGTTGCGTGTGAAGTCAAGATAAAACGCATAGTTTTGGGGAATGTGATTCTTTACATCCAAAATCGCTCTATATTTAGAAAAAATACGTTGGGGTTTTTAATGGAAGTTTTTCCACTTTCGTTGACATAAACATCAACATGTTCCGTTGTTTGTAATGGTTTTGAGTGTTGTATATATGACATTCTAAAATAATATGATGATGGTGCTGAATATTTCTGGAGAACATTTGTAAGATCTCACTCAACCTCCTTTATAGACAAGTGACAACGACAACTAAAGTGCAGTGAAGTCATTCACCATGAACGTGCTTTCATCGGAAATGGCGTTGGTACTAAGCGAGCACGCAATTCCACACCTGAGTAATGCCAGTGAAAGTTTTAGTTTCGACGGGAATGAGACATTTTCTAGGGACAACTCATCTTTAACAACTTCTGGGGAAGTTGTTCCACATCCCCATGTGCTCCTCCCGTATTCTGTACTGCTGAGCATTGCCATTTATCTCACAGTTGTTGGTATGTTTGATCTTTATTTCTTAATTTTATTTTATGTAAAATTAAAAAATTATCAAACGAGTAGATCCGTTTAACACATTGTTGTGTTAATGTAGCAATTGAGTTTAACGTATAAAACCACATTTAAAAATTGTATTATTTACAGGGATTCTTTCAACTTTTGGAAACATTCTTTTCATTCTAACCGTGGTGCGATGGCGTTACTTACGAAATAATTCCCACATGCTGCTCCTGCTCAATATGGCCGTTTGTGATTTGGCAATTTCTGTGACAGGTAAATAAAGTAGTAGTATATTGGTTTGGAAGTAGTATATTGGAACATGTCGTATAACAAACGATTCAATAGATGTCCCAAACTCTTTTCGCTTCAAATTATCTGACAGCTAAACTTTTCTCAATACAATATTAAATTCATTACTTGTGCAACTGGACGTACACATAAGGAATAGATTTCTGTCTCTGTCTGCCAGATAATTCAGTCTTTCAAGTCATTGTAGTTTAACACTGTCGAGAAGATTACTGTATCTATCGTCAAATAGGAAATTACTACGCAGTTACAAATTACAATTGCCGTCATTTCTACACAAGATCTCGATCTATATTTAAACCGCAGATATGCGGTTACAAGTAAAAAATGTTTGAAGATCAGATATATCATGCCAGTTAAAACTTTAGAATTAGAACATTGTTCAATGACAAGTAATCTACCTAATGACACATAATTACATTTTACAATGGCATTTATTACAACTTTCATTACGTTATTTACCACGTTTGAAGTCTTAGCTTTCATCATGATGATGACAGAAACTCGAACAATACAAAGTTTTACCAAATTCACTTGCAGTTGGAGTTGGAGATTCTATTGTTCTTTAAAAAGTAATGAAGAATTGTTCATTTACAACTTTTCTCTTGTTTCTGTCTTGCTAAAGGCTGAAGACTTGAAGAGAAAAGTTTTCTTTGTTCTGCTACATGCTGAATCTAACAAGAGTTTTTATTGACTTTTTTTTGGGTGGGGAAACGCTTGTTTTCACGTAAACTGGAGAGTCTTCTGTTGTCACGTTTAGCATCGATTTTTTCCATTAAACTAAACGAGACGTCTTAACAAGCTATAATTAGATGTACATGCATAAAAACTGCACGATATCAAAAAGTTATTTCTGAGTAATATTTCGACAACTGAGCTGATCAAAGTCGCGTATTACTTGCGTCCCAAAATAATCTGAAAATTCCATTGAAGAAAAAGTAATTTAACGAAAACCATTGTCTCCCAGCCCATAATGGATTTAAATGAAATACAAATCTCTTTGCAGGTTATCCCTACACAACAATATCAGGCTACATTGGAAAATGGATATTTGGAGATGTCATGTGTCAGCTTTATGCTTTCCTTTGCTTCACATTCTCCCAGGTTAGTAATCAAATCATCATAATCAGCTTTAATTCTCTACTCATTAGTTCTTGTGCTTTATATAACCCTATAACCCTATAGTGTTCCACTATATTCAACTATAGCTTCACTATTAACTTCATCGAAAGGAGATGAGAATGTTTGTAATTCCCAAAGATTAGAATAGATTTACTACGCGTTCCTTTCCCTTTTCCTGCGTACATTACTCGAATTCCCTTGAGGAATGCCTGCCTCTAATTTCGTCCCTAATGCCAATACTTGAACTTCATTTCACATTTATTTGAGGTTTCTCCTTCCCAAGAAGAATGCACACGTGCGTGCAAAAGAACTCTGGCATATTCCCAATTCATTCGCAACTAAATTTATTCCAAATCAGAACCAGAACCGAAAAGCTTTGAAATGTGAACTGAAAATGGTATGCGTTTTCAATAGAAATAGAAGCCTTTTACTTCAGGTTAACTTTGGGAAATAAAGTAATAATACATAGTAATAAATTCTTTGTGTGTAACAATCCCTTGTCATGTTACTGGAATAATACAATTTAAACCCCGGAAGCCTTTCGCGTTCTTTTGTAAGATTGTGATGAATTAGTAGGTATATATTTTTGAGAACTATCATAATCAACAACTAATAGCAATGCCATATTGCCATTCTATTTCCAAATTTGTGCCTGGAGGCAAAGTAGCAATCATACAAACTTCAACCTTCTTCTTAATATAGAAGACAATGGAAGAAAATTACTTTCTTTACGAGGAAAAGGAACCGTTTCAAGCAACCAAATTAAACTTTCATGAGCCTAGATGCTCGTTGAATTACAACTGAGATGGAACGATGGAAGGGTGAAAGATTTCTCCTTTTTTGTTATGTTCAAAAAGAAAAGTAAACTCATGTTTAGAGAAAGGAATTGAAACAAAGAATTCAATTACATGTAACCTATTCCTAGGAAAGCAAAAGAAAAAAACCAGAATCGCCGATTCGAAATTATCGTGGTTTTAGTGAAAAAACAGAGCACTTCAACCAAAAACTATTACAAATATTGAACTATATTAATTTAATTTTAGGTTAGCATGAACACCCTTGTCGCAGTGAGCGTCTTTCGGTACATTGCAATTTGCAGGCCCCACATGAGTAAGTCAATCTAAAAGAGATTAAAACAAATTTTTAATTTTAGTCATTAAAATTGCATGCTAAAATAAATTACATAACAAACGCATATTTCTTTAGGGAATTTTTTCAAACTAAATATTATGACTTTATTTCACTTTTTCCGGCTCACTTCATTTCACAGAACATCTTCTAACGAGCCGCACAAGTTTCTGGGCTCTAGCAATCGTTTGGAGCCACGCTTTATTCTGGACCACTGCTCCTCTTCTTGGTTGGTCTTCCTATACTTTTGAACCTACGCGAATTTCATGCTCATTCGACTGGAATGATAGGACGATAGGAGGAATCAGTTATGTTATTGGTAAGTCAGGTTTTAAAGTTTTTTATACATTTTTTATATTCAAGTTGAATCCCACCGACAAAAGAAATAATACGGTCGTGTGTAACCGGAAGTCTAGAGTGTAAAAACTTTATGGTTTTTATTGACATTGGAGTAAATGCTAATGCCTTCCTGACAGTTATAGGTTGGTTGCTCTTGATCTTTAATTCCCTTTGAAGTTTTGTGGCTTTGGAGATGTGTAAGCAAACGAGTTAACAACCACCAATAACTGGGTCTTGAGCGGTTACCTACTGCCACACATTGAAAGGGAAAATTGAGCGACTGATTAATGATGGGCTTCTCTTTTCGAGTGACTAATCATGAGGGATTAGTTTTGATAAATCAGTTCAGCAAAGCAAGAGTAACTTCTATGTGGGTTGTCACATTTATTTTAAAAAATATTGATTTTTGTAATCTTGTTATCTATCTTCAACCGCTGAGTCACGATCTAATGGATGACTAAGACGACTATCATGCTCATCAATTATTTTATAAGTATTCTGCACTGATAGAAGACCTTTTACTGAAAAAATAATTGTCAAACGAAGTCTTTTTAGCAAAAGATAAAGGTACTCTCCATTTTACATTCTACAAATTAATTTAGAGGTTTCAACATTTTTGTGAGCATTCAGCAACCAACACGCCAACACTTCTGGGTGAAAGCCGAACCAGGATACTTAATTATATTTTATGTATGAGTCATGAGATGATGCTTCTAAATTCAGTCCCAAGAAAGGCGATGACAGGCTGATATGGCCTTTTGCTCGTTGAATTTTGTAAGATGTTTTTGAACACAAGAGTAATGAATGTGTGCTTCAACTCATGACTAAACGCCAAGACTCGAGTGTAGAGCACACTTGACATTTTTTTCCTTTCTCCGACACGACTCCTCTTTATAATGAACTTTTATGAAAGAAATTGGAAAAGAGGTCTTCATTTGCATGCTGTGTACTTTTTGTACTCTCCACTTTACTTTCACACAAAACTCTTTCATCATCTCCCTTTTCCGATTCAAAAGTTTGTCAGTAATTCAGCCAGCTTGTCGTTGACTCACCCAAACTTTTTATATTTCATTTGTCAGGCACAACGCTCTTCTGCTACATCTCCCATATCTGGATCCTTATTTGGTGCTATAAAAGAATTTACCAGATGGTCTACACCGTCCAAAGCAAGTCAAGACTGAGGGGCAGGGGACTACAAGGACATTACCGAATTGATACGTCGGCAACGCTAGCTTCCACCATTTCAGACTCAAATGTAAGTACATTCCAAGGAAAAAATGAGGGATACATGCACAAATTTTTAATATTTACATATTATGCACATGTTTCTTCAAATGACACAATTTCGCAAAAAAAAAATTCATGCACATATATAATGGCTTCAAACATCGTATCATCATCACTTTCCTCCATATTAGCATATTCCTGGAATAGACCTGTGTTCAGTTCAATAAAGTCGGCTCCTTTATGTGATTTTAGGGCATGCGGGTGTGACGTGATCCGAGTTCTAAATTCTAAATACTGAGCTAAATCACTGTAGTGTTAAATTGCACAATCTTATACAAATATGTGGTGATGTAATCTGCAGCTACAATTTAAGAAGAAAATTTGTCGCATCTTGCATTGCATTCCTTGATATGAAATTTATATTCCACAATCGTTTCTGGTTGAGTCAGCACTACTTAAAGATTTCGTGCTGGATGCTAAATTGCTATTAGAGTATAAATCACTGTAAGTGTAACGTCCCGAAAGTCGGCAGCGTTGCTATTATAATTTTAATGCTTGGGAGTCACATTATGCAGAAATAATGCATACTCATTATAAATGACAACTAGACAAACAGCAAACCTTCCTTCTTGGAATACTTTTGAGTCTGCAACTGACTTACCAAGAAAAAAATAATTGACGAACTGCTCAAGGAAAGAAAATAGACGTTGCATTATTATTGGAAATTATTAACAAGCTGAATGCACATAATATGCAATTATTTAATGCATCCTCCTGCTCTCAGGCATAAAACAACTTCGGTTTGATTGCACAGTCTATCCGTTGAATTTAATACAAGTAAATGGTCATGTTGATTCCTTTTTTGCAGATGACTGGGAATCAAAATCAACAAGAGCAGCAGCCATCACCACGGGAAGAACCTCCAGATAGCCCCACAGGCATATCTAGATGTCAGAGCATGATAGTGTTTTCGTTTGCGACAGCAAATCTCACTGAAATGGAGCTTCACGTCCTTGGGGTATGTAGCGCTTGGTATTTGTGTTTTCCATGTTTTTTCCTTGAAGAATAATGAAAGCTCATTCAACCAAGATGGGAAAGCACACGTAAATAAATAGTTTAGTATTTCACAAGGATACTTTCACTCACATCCACATCATCTAACGATCCTATCACTGATGCTGCCCTCTCCTTTATAGTCGTCTAAAGGGCAAAAATCTTTTGAAGGAAGGCTATTCATTAAAAAGATAAAAGGAATGCTTTGGATTTATATTCTATCCAGTTAATACCTCAACTTTCACCAATGCTCTTGATTCCTTTTGTTGTGCTTTTCTGGGTTGGTAATGAGCTCTTGGATAATTATATATTTGAGGGCAAAAAGGGTACATGGGCGTAAAATATAGTTTACACTTTCACTATCTCCCTCATTTCATCAAACATTGATGGTACAAATGCCAAATAATTTGGAGCCAGAATGTTACACTTTCTAGTTTACGAATTCTGTAATCGACTAATGCATTCTAATTAGTATATTAGCCCTTTTACTTCCAGGAAAATGGAGGTAGCACTTTTGATTCTTTGATAGCATAATTTTGTGTGATGTTATTATGAATTTAATTAGCTTTAGCTCGTTATTGTATTCCCCTTCGTTTCAGATGAACATTGCAATGGTTGTGGCCTTTATCATCGTTTGGACTCCATATGCGATCATATCCGTTATCTCGGCATTCTACGATAAGTTGTCCCCATTTTGGTAAGAGTAAATCTGGGATTTTCCATCCATGTGCACTATGGGAGGGATTATTATTGTCAATGATTTTCTTCCTATTTTTAGGTACATTTTCCCCACAATCTTTGCAAAGACGTCTTGCATGATGAATCCATTTTTGTATGGGCTCACAAATAGCTTTCTCCGCAAGCAGCTTCTCCTCGTTCTGAGAGGATATCTCGGGCTGACAAGCCCAATCGAGGATTTTGAAGTGATGCGGCAGTAAGGAGATATAAAAGCGCTTTCATTAATGCTTTCCTGAATAAATGGAAAAGATTTCCCACGCTTGTTTCAGTTATTGAAAGCCTTAATCTCGTATATTTTATTGTCAACAGAAGAGAACAAGATGGGTTGTACAACAAGGAAGGGATTTTTGTAGGGAAAAGAACTTCCGGGGCCACAACTCAGTGTCCTTGTGAGGGATGCGTTGCATCAAGGAGACAAGTAGGTTTTTAATACGATACATTAACCATTATATAAAGCTCAGGGTTATTTCATAAATTATTACAAAATATTCATAAGGAAATGACACGATAAACTTTCAGATTAAACTTTTGCTTGAACAGCAGAAAGCAAAGATAGCTGCGGCTGCTGCAGTTGCTGCTTCCGCAAGAGCAGAATCGGAACAACGGGAGGAACAAAGGAACTCTGGGGAAAGTGAGAAAAAGGATGAGAATCAATTAAACCTAAACCATGATGGGATTGGGAATAAAAGCCCATTCAGCAGCAGAACCAAAAGTGTTCAAGCCCAAAATGACTTTCACAGTGCGATAGTGAAAGTCGTTGGAAATCACAGTGAAAGTAACACCATAATACTCAATGTCAGCACCCTCTCCAAGGAATTTATTGATGAGGATACTGATATAAACGAGAGCAGTTGTGAGGATACCACAATGATAACTGATGTGGATGTCGCTGCTAACAATGACGAATTTCAAGAGGGATAATGAACTCGGGAAAAAAGAGCGAGAGCTTGACTATGTATGCTTATAATCTCTGGTGATATTATAGTAACGCAACATGACCACTATCAAAAGAAAGTGGCTTTGGGCAATTGGAATGAGAGAACGAGACACACTAAAGATGGGTTTAAGATAGACACAGTTTTCTAGCTGACAGCCGATTACGATAGGACTTCATAGCCTGCGTCTATATAACTATATCCAATAAACAATAGCATTATGTATGAAAATGAATCACATTGTATTTTTTATATAGATAAGTTCAACAATAAGATTTATTTTGATGTTATGTAATCAATGAAATATAGAATGGGTAAGCAGTCATTCACCGTACACTTTTCCAATTAACAACAATCATCGTCATCGTCTTTGCGTGGTAGAAATTAAGTTACAAAAGTAATTTTTACTCTATCTATATAATCCAAGTTAACCGTACATCATCATCACATTCTTTTACCGATAATAAACTATCATCATATCAAGTCGAATAAAATATAATATTTTAAATAATTGTGTCGATCATGTCGATAATAATAATAATATTTAACAAAAGTATATAGGTTTAGTTAAGTAACAAACAAACTTTTTACTTTGTAGGTTTGATTTCAAAGAGAAAATGCAAAAGTTGTAATCATCATTCATTTAACAAAACCATCATCAGATACTAGTCAACTAGGTATAATATACAAAACAAGAAATATGGTCAACAAACTGTTATATATATTCTACTAAACTACTAATAATATTCAATATTTTATTTCATATGTATTTCAATGAAGAAGCTTCATATTGCATAGATATTTATTTACTTCAGTTCATTCCTGAATGTTTGACAACTAAAAAACTAAAAATAAAATTAATAATAATTATTATAATATTTGTAATACATATTGACTTAAGTATTTTAATACGTGTAATATCTTTTTGAACTGCATAGATAGATTGATCTTTTGTTTCAGTATTTCACCTCCATTCCAGTGTAGGCTACAACACTGTGTAGCTTAGCCTTAGCTTAGATATAAAGCGTTATCAACTTTGTAACAAGCAACATTGACATTTATATTTAATTCTTAGGTTATCATGAACGAACGGTTTGCATATCTCGTCAAGTCTAATGAAAATGTCAAGATGCGTTGTTGAACCAAGTGCTATGACTGAACAAATAATAATAATAATGATTATACTATACATATTATTTGCTGTGAAATGTCTTAATACATTAATAATAATTATAGGGTTTTTCATGCCTTGGAAATTTACATAATTATGTTCATTGAAATGAAATGCAAAATGCAATGACGGGTTGTAAACTACAAATATCTAAATATAAATATATTGTTTCAGTACGGATTAATAAAGCACTATATAATGATGATGATTATAAATCATAGAGGAATACAACAAGAAACAATAACATTTTTTACTTTCTCTAATTGGAAAGGATGACTTGTAGACTTTTTTCAACGCGAAGCAGAGCCCGAAGACGGGTTGTTAGCTGGCGAACTAGCACTAATTCTAATTGTCCTCGTTCCTCCAGGTCCTGTCGCATTCGTGCTATTTCCTACCAACCCCAACAAGTTAATCAACTGCGGCGACTGCATATGAGACTGAACATCCGACGAGCTAATCACGGTAACATTACTATTTCCAATGGAAGTGGTTGTGGTGGCAGTTAAACTACTAGAAGTGGGTGCCGGCGCAATTTGTCTATACGTGGATGCTCCTCTATTAATATTATTATTCATCCCTACGGAAGTGGGAGTTGTTCCTCCTCCTCCTCCTCCAGGTTGTTGATTCTGCTGTTGTGTCAAAGTTGCGGCTAGAACCGGATGATCAAGAACCACACTTGGAGTGGCTGTAGCTATTGGGTTAAGTCTGCTAGCACCAGTCCTCACTTGAGTTGTTGTCCCTTGAGGTTGATTCATGGAGGCTGCCAGTCTATCTAAAAGGGTACCATAAGATGATGCAGTATTCGTTCCAGAGGACGAATCTGCTGTTCCGGTTGGACTCATCATGGTTGTTGGCCCGTTTGTTCTCACTACAACGGTGTCTGCAGACGGAGTTCCAGCTAAAAGCGCTGACAGTCTTGGAGTGGATGAAACAATGCTACTTTGCGTCATTGTTGTGGTTGCTGAAGAGGAAGTAAATGTCATTCCTATTCCAGAAGATGGTGGCGCAGCTGAAGAGTTGAGTAAAGAGCTGAGAGTTGGCGAAGAATTAATTGTGCCGCTGCTAGAACTAGTAATTGTATGTCCACCGTTGCTACTACTCAGAATTAGGGATGGAAATGAGGAAACATTTCCTGTCGACGATGAGACCACTGTGGGTGATCCCAGGAGATCAGACAAAGTAATCACATTAGTTGAATTTTGCTTATTGCTAATTACGGATTCGCTTGTTGAAGAAGACGTATTACTGGTTGCTGTTATATTTACACTGGTGGCGGAGCTGGGTACTACCCTCATTCCTGTAGAGTTTGCCTCCACCATAATGGTTGAAGGATTTTGATGGGAAGTAGTTGTAATGGAAGAGGCAACCGACGCTGCTGTAGCCATTGATCCACCGATAGCATCTATTTTATGTAGTGTTTCTGGGTCTATTGCTTCTGATAATGCGTTGAATAACGAGTCCCACACCATCCACTACAACGTCACCCCCACTGTTGGCAGCAACGACTTGTTGACTACTTAACAAATGTCCGTCGACACTGACACTCCCTTCATTTGGATTTTGGTTTTGACTAATGTTGTTACTATCACTGCTTCCGGTTGTTAGCATTGAATTGGACACGGAAGAAGGAGGAAGTTCTCTTTTGATGGCTACTCCATTATTACAGGCACCTAAAAGTATTCTCGTTGGGGGCTCTGGAACTTTTCCCGTTTGATTTTGAATGAGATGTTGTTGCTGCTGCTGTTGTTGAGCTGCCTTTACAGCACCCAAATTCAAATTCAAAGTGGAAGGATTGTTTCCAGCAGCGGTAACTTGTCTCGCAGCAGCAGACGCAGCCTGGGTAGCAATCGACATTGGACGAAGTGGTGAAATAAAAACTAGGAATGGTGGAGCTTGAGCCGTTGTTGTCCATTCTCCCCCTTGAATTTTAGCTATTTGATGCTGTTGCACTTGAGCTTCTCCATTATTTACAACAGTTCCACTGTTCAGATTAACATTCAAATTGAGGTTCAAATTAGTCGTGTCAATCGTGGTTTGAGAAGGACCTCCTCCACTTGCATTGGTAAGAATGTGTTGCTGATGCTGGCCCAACTGGCTAATCTGAATTGGTTGACCACCCAGCAAAGTTTGGAGATCTGGAACAGAGAGCTCCTCCATTTCTCCAGAGGATCCAACCGTGCTGAGATTTAGGTTGTTCATACTATTTGCATTTATCAATATGCGCTGCTGTGGCTGTTGTCCTGCCTGCTGCAGAAAACTGACATTTCCGTTTAAAGCGTTAGAAACTGCAAGCTGCCTCTGCAATGATGCCAACTGCATTGTACTCGCACCACTAGTGGCTACTGCGGTTCCACTATTGTTAAGTCTCAAAATGTTCACCTGCTGAGATCCCGAGTTGGTAAGTCTACTCAAGCCGAGGTTAACGTTGGAGCCAGAATTACTGGCAGTTGAGTTCAAAGATGCAGTGGCAGTACCGTAGTTAGCTGAGCTAACCGAAATCAGACCATCCAGACTTATAGTGTTCAGATTGACGCTGACATTTGGAGAAGCGTTCACATTGACATTGACGTTGGGTGATGAATTCGTCATGGCAGAAGATACTGATGGAGGTGATGTAATCATTATAGGAGATCCGAGCGGATTTTGCTGTGACTGATCACCTGGAGAAGCGATGGTAATATTGCTCCCAGGATTGCTCGTACTTCCATTGTTAGAACTAGTGTTATTGTTCCCGCTACAGCTAGCACCTACAGGACTACCTCCACTGCTACAAACAGGACTGTTATTATTGGCTGCCACAGCATTAGCTGGATTCTGTGGAGTGGGCTGAACAGCAACAGTAATTGGTTTAGTTTGCAAATTAGACAGTAACAATTTCGCCAGCGCGGTATTGGGCTGTTGTTGCTGTTTCATTCTTAGCAGTCGTTGTTGAGTAAGTTGAAGAAGTTGCTGTTGAGCAGCGGCTTGTTGTTGCTGCTGTAAACTCACATTAACAATGTGAGGTCTGGTGAGAACCTGTTGTGGTGTCATTCCAGCCAAACCTGACGAGCTGAGGTTCACATTAAGATTTACATTAGCAGAAGGGGTAGCGCTTGGTGGAACAGTTATGGTTTGAGCCTGATTCTGTTGCGAAAATATCTGAATTGTTCCTTGCCGCTGGGTGGTAACTTGAGCCTTTTGCTGTTGTGGAGTAGTTCTTGGTTGCGGATGAACTATTTGAACTGGAGGTAAGGAAGGTGCAGAAGTGGTAGCAGTCGTTGCACTTCCTACCACTGCAATCGATGATGCTGGTGTTGGTGGTCTTTGTAATTGTGGCTGCTGCTGCTGCTGTGTAACTGAAACCATTCCACTAGACGTCGGTACTGGAGTACCTACTGTGGGTACAGTAGTCTGAACAATTTGAGTTGTGGGAACAACGATACTATTGGCAGTGACGGACGTTGCCACATTTGAAGCCGCAGATACTGATGTGATTGGTGCGTGTACAACAATCGGAGAAGAAAGGGATGTTACTGCTTGAGGTACTGAGACGGTAGCTGCTGTAATAGTTGTCTGTGCTAGGGCAGTTGTGGATGATGAAGCTGCTGCAGTGGTTGCTGGAGGTGTCTGAGTTGCAGGTTTGTATGAATTGGTGTACACAACCTGAGGGGGTTGCCCAACCTTTTGGTAGGTGATTTTACAGGGTCTTCTTCCATCTTCGGTGAAAATGTCAGAAAACTGCTTAACGTAAAGGGTCACATTTCTACTTGAGCCTAATTCAAATTGACATTTGGTACTAGATGGGGCCGGGACAGATCCAATTCGTGGCTGATTTGGATCAAGGAAAGACTCCATTTCAAGTTCCCCAAAGTAAGACTCCATTCCATTCCTTTGGAAAATTGACAGCGTTGTTGTGTGAGGCCGTTTGCGTCTTTCAGTTTCAAGAATGTACTCTTCAATTTTTCGTACAGAGTTTTCATTCGGAAATAATCGTAATTGAGCAGGTTCAGGAGGTTGGCCGATCCGAAGAACATCATCCATATTCTTCGGAGGCTCTACATTAGGGTAGTCTTGATAAGACTGCAAACAGAGAAACGGATAAGTTTATAATATAAGTACCTTTAAGTTTGGTGAATATTAAATTATTCAAATTTTTCTTCTTACGATTGGAGGCAGTCTCAATGCATCTTTGTCTGCACCATTATTATTGGATCTTAACCCAAGTTGCGATTTTGCTTTCGTACTCATAATATACGCATAGAAAGGCTCAATGTCCATTCTCCCCTCTGCAAAACTTGGTGCATTCAAGCTTGCATCTGGAGTTGACATTAGGATATTATTATTTTTAAATGGACTCTCTTCCCATTTTTTGGCAGCAATTCTCATTTCTTCCGTGTTCCATTTAAACTGCTCAAACTGTATTCGGTTAGCAATAACGCCAACTTCCGGACTAGGATCTAAACACAATGGACCTGTAGTCTGATTAATAAAGTTCTTTTCCAACTCTAACCTTTGGTCATACGTAAGATAGTTAGACTGATTGAGTTGTGACGCTTCCAAATCAACTTCATACTCAAAATCACTATCACTCCCATCCGCCAAAAGGTGTGAGATATCATTTTTGCTTTGCTGTAACAACGCGGTCCATCCCGCTCGGTCTTGAATTGCTTTCTCAACTAGCATATCGAAATCGCAGAGTAAGCTCTCCGTTGTTGGACGCAACATCACTTGTTTCACAACTGGTTTCTGTTTTTCACCACTCGCACTTCCATTAATTAAAGCACTTGAAGCACTACCACCATTATTTGTAGCATTTGAAACATGTACATTTTGAATTTGTTGACACAATGATTTACGGTAATCACGAATCTCTGCAATAACCTGATTACGATAGCGCATCAAATTCACACCTTGTCTATCTTCCATTTTGCACAACATCTTGTGAGGTATCTGTTGGGCATCGATTGAGTCCAGTAAATAACGTTCACTATAGGGAATTACATGAGATTCAGAACAATCTTTTGAGCCTGGAAGTTGATAACCAAAACTGTAGCCTTCATCCTCAGAATATAGGTTCACAACAAGTTTAGCCTTTTTTGACTTTGACGGTCCAATATTTACAGCAGAATCACCATCCGATTCATCTTCAATACATAGTACACCCGCTAAATCGTTAGATCTCCGTTTCTTCCTTTTGTTAGCCACTGATTTACGTGGTTGATCTGCATAATGGCCACCTGGAGGTCCATTTCCTCCTCCTCCACCACCAGATGGCCCATTTCCAACAGCCACAAGTGGTCCATTATTATAAGAATTTTCGTGGTGATCATTTTGCTGACCGTGAATCAACTCGAGGTGGTGATTTAAAGCGGAATCCTCATCATCTGGTAGATCAACTGCATTCAGCAGGTAAAATGTAGGTGTCTGATCATCATTCTCGATTTCCATAGCTCTGTGCTGTGACTGGTTGTGGACGCCAGTGTCTCCCGTTTCAGTTAACGGAGGTGCAAAAATTTGATGAAGATTATTAGTTTGATGATATGGCTCGTGTCCAGGGCTGAGGGCTTGCTCGAAGATGGAGCTTTTAGGGAAATTTGATCTAGCTGACGCACCCGTTCCGTCCCGTCTTTGAAGAAGAGGAGGACTGAGCGAGCCGCCGCACGTGCTCGTCTGGGGACGTGTCAAATGCCAATACAGAATCTGCATTTGGATCCCTGAACAATTTAAAACACATTTTGATTACAACTTTTATTTTCAACTTCCATCAACGAACTGAACACCTGCAAAAACCAAGTTTTTCAAATAAGCACAAAACATAACAAGTACATATAAACCAAAAGACAAATAAATGAAATGAAAATACAAATTTCAAGAAAAGCTCACCGTATTAAAGTAGTCACTTTAATAATATTAGAAGTAACAAATCCAGCATCAGTATTTTCATTAACATAATTGCAATTTGCCTGGGGCACTGGTCAACCGGATTCAAATACTTTTAGGGGCTTCGGCTTGGCTGCAACTCACAAAGTAAGTCGAACACAATCAATCTTGAACAATTTTCTTTATTCAATCGTCAATACTAGGTCAATCAGTAAAACTTTAAAGCTGAATTCAAATATTCAAAGTTGTCCTCGGGTAAAATTCTGAAAACAAAACAAAAAATGCATTAATTTTCATTCATGCACCCTTACACGAGGATTAAACTCAACCGTCAACATTGTAGGTCAGTTCTGTTTACTTTTTTCCCTCTAAATAAATAGCAAAAATTGAGGAGGTGAAAGCACTCAATTTTCTCAAACAATAGTCGAACTTGACCTACATCCAATCACAACAGCTTAATTACAACAAATTTTCACCAACCACCAGCTCCTCGTTTCCATTGTCAAGTTCATGTCAATCAGGATAAAAAAAACTGTTTTGCAGCTGCAGCTGGAAAACCACTGTCGACCAATCAGCACCCTTTTTCTCCAAAATTTTTTCTCCTCTTTTTTCGAATCGTCGATAGTTGGGAAGGATTTAGTAAACTTTGCTCAAAAGTCGTAAGCTTGACTAACATGATGTTTTACAAAAAATCTTTTGTGTTTTGATCCGATCTTGATCATCAATATCATCATCATCAACATCTTCCAAAATACATAACAAGCACAACATGTATATATTTGCTTACACCTTTTTATGTACTTTTTTCAGAACTGGGAAAATACCCGTGTGCCGTGTGCTTTCTACGAATGAGGATATTTGATACATAAAATACATAAGGTTTTTACGAGCTACTATGTACGTACATATTACTTATTAGAAAAAGTTAAGTAAACGTAACGTATCCTTCCTCTCTTCGGTATATGTTCCTCCGTGTTGGGATTTTATTCATTCCATGATGATCATGATGCTCTTGATGTGAAGTAGATTGAATGAAAAGTGAAACATTTTTGTTGGATTTTTGATGATCCTGTTGTGCTTTTGCGATCTGAAGAGATGCTTTCGGAGCGGATTTACGTGCTGTATTGTATTCTAATGTAGTACAATGTAAGGCTTAAAACAACATGGACTTGTGGATTGAAAATGTTGAAATGGCAAGTGAACACAGAGGAGAGCTCTTGCAGAAGCTCTTATACATTAGGGTAGGTAGGCATGTGTGTAGTATCAAGTATCGTAAAGTATATTATACCGAAAGTATTCCAACTTTGCGCGAGAAACATGTACATAGGCATATATAACAAAAGGGTATATAAAAAATACATCAATAAAGCGATGAATGAGCATATATATGTGTGTTAGTTATGTATATTATTATTATGTAGGTCTTTTAGTAACTTATACTGAGAGGATACCATCTCATAAGGATGCACGGCTACGAATGCTACGATACACGTTGTCCGCATGGTTAAACCGTAGTGTGTGGTATTGCATTGGCATCATGGCATAAGGCTTCAAATAGCAAGGGTTTGAGTTAAAGTTGCATGATGATGATGCTACAATGTTTGCAATGTGCTGGGCTGATGGAATGAACATTGAACACGAATCCTGCTGTTTCTTCGGATAAATGCGTTTAGTATTGTTAACTATGTATATGGGCTATCGGAATGGTGGTGGAGAGGTATATAATATGCATCTACAAGTGAAAATTTAGTGTGTAACATGCTAGAGTTAAAGATGGTACAGCAGATGGCCACATGAGCAACCACAAAATTAAAGGGTTATGAAAATTTGAAGGAAATATCAAGAATTCACTTCAACTTTCCAGCTTTGTTGAGTATAGGCGTATGACACAATAGTATGTTCCATGAATTTTCATCAGAATGAGGTTTTATTGAATTTTAGGATATTCAAAATGACTTTTAGATATTAATCTACATACATAATTGAGTTCTGGCGACCTACGTGTACTAGTATTAAAATTATGAACGTCAATAAATGTCAAAGGCATACAAGATCATCATTTGAACTGAATGACGATTATGAAGTACGTCATCAGCGTCGTTAGAGACTGAAAAGGAACACATAAGTCGGAGTGAAAGCGCATACATTGATTGAAAATGAGTTACAATATTTAAAGTCTCACCTGCGAAACAAATTTGTAGTTAATGACAAACAATCCATTTCCAGATAAGCCAACAGGGTTACTTGAGATTTCATCTAGAAGTAGCATCACAGATACGCTTTTGGATGGCAGTGAAAATCTATTTTCTTTGCATCTAATCCACTCGCGAAAGCGATCCATCTGAAAACGAAAATTTTCTTAGATCTAGTATGAAATGCAGTATAATTTGAATTCATATGAGAAGCACTTACCTGCAAGCAAGCATTCGAAGCGAAATGAAGCCAACAAAGGGATGCGACAAAGAACTGAACAACCACCAGCTTATGAAACCATCTTCCTGGTACAAACAACACTTCCAGTTGTGTGGAATAATACAGAATGGAATCAATCGTGTAGACCAAGGTGACTTTTCCAATCGTCGAATTGATCAAAGCAGATAACCCCTTAAGAGCTTCATAATGGAGAAATGCAGTCTTGCAGTTCTCCTTCTTCAGTGTCTTAATGAAATATATGGAGGAGCACCAAAGTGTCAAGGACATGACAAGCATCATTAAATCAACATAGTAAATTGAAATCCACTCAGCACCATTAACAACATAGCTTAAAATGGCAAAGGGAAGATCGTGGGTGTTAATGTGAAAACCTGTAAAAACTTTTGAATTTTCAGCATTCAAGCTGGAAAAGTCGTTTGAAAAATTCCCAAAAAATGTTATAAACCGGCCCCGTCTAGCATGATAGTCATACCAGCCCTGCCAAGTGTCTTGGTTGCCACCGTCCTTAAAAATTGGATTCAGAATCGCCAGAACCACGTAGAGTAGGGTCAGCGCCGAAACTGTGAAATTAACCTTAATAAATATTTTCATAAATGTGAAGATTATCGAATTGACTTTGGTTAAGTGATTATTATTTAAAATCTAGAAAAAAACTTACATGTTTTGGAAACCATAATGAAATTATTGGACACTTTTGCACGTTTCTGACCAACTCACATAATTTTTCAGCACTCCTCCATGCACAACATGCAAATGCGAGGCAAGTTAAGGAGTGAAGGATAGTGGTGAAAATTTCAAAGTAAAGTTTGGGTCGGGTGGCTATATCTCCGTAATTTATTGCACGGATGTTAGTCAAAGTGTCCAGATATGCTCCAAAGTGAAGAGCTGCACACATAATCTGTAACAATTTTAAAAATAGAGCACAAATCGCTCAGTATTTAAATAATGCAGTTATAAATTTTATCAACCTGCTGAGGAATCCACTGTCTCTTCTGGTAAGCCCCATATCCTGTATCAGCGATTTTATAAGGGAAAACACACAAATAAAAGCCAATGTCCAGGAAAAAACGGAGGAAATGTTTTGGAGTAGTTTTAATGTTATCGGAATGATAAGGTGTAGGTGTAGCAGGTAAGGGCGTTTCGAAATCTTCAGTTTTATATGGATTTATCTGCATTCCGGATTTTGTGCTGCAAAATGTTTCTTTTCTTCCTGAATTCGAATTAAAAATTGAATGAAAGTTAAAAATATTGAGATACAAAAGAGTTCCACTTCCAACTCCCAATGACTGAGACCAATAAAATGCTCCCATTGAGTGCAATATTATCCACCAACTTCCTTCGTTCAATCGATTTCGTCATGTTGCATAAACTTCAGAGTATGGTAAATGTTTACTTCAGTAGGTTGTCTGTGGGTGGACACTTTGGTATTTTTTCTAATACATTTATTTCCAGTCGCTATGTAAAATGTTCTGATAAGCATCTGGGGAGTTAATCAATATAATGGATCCTGAAAAAGAAGAGGCAAAAGTGCTTCGCATGATCGATAAGCGCTAATAGGATCATTTCTTTGTTCTTTTGTATTCATAATGTAAAGAAGGCATTAGTAGAAAATGTCATCCAACTAAAGGTAGCAGAAGAGGTATCGAACTTTACGTTGCTTCATAATAACCCATCTTTACACAATTGTTTTGATATGATTGTATATAGCAAGATGCTAAAACATTGATCTTACCAGGGAATAAATGTATTCACAAAAAAACCTGAAGTGAAGCCGAATGGGGCAACGTGAGACATGGAATTATTTTAGTTACAATTACTATTTATGACTCGTAAAAGCGTGTGTGAGGCTTTGGTTGTCTTTAATGACGCATCTGTTTTAGTACGGCATGTAATGGAATTCATTATGAATTGTCAATAACTTCCGTTTTCTCTTCCTCGCCGCAAACACCTTCGTCCCAATTCACACTCGAAAACGTGATGCTGCAATCACTACTCCCTACCTTGCCAGAACGGAACAAAAATGAATGAAACTTAACGCTACACCGGTTCAAATGCTAATTAGTCTCGTACACTTGTCAACATGCATTTCCAATTCCAATCCCAATTCACTTGTTGGTTACAATATGGTTGTAAATGATGTTTTGTTTATGTGGGGAATTTATATGTTGGATATGTATGAGCTAATAATTATGAGTCACGAAAGCAGTCGAGTGTTTATCACTTCATATCACATTCTGATTTATCTCAAGGTGTCCCAGAGATAAACAGTTTTAGTAATCAGGTTCTCTTTTCTATGTATGCTTTGGTTTCAGCAGCAACAAAATTAGGCCATCTGAATCCTACTGCATAAATGGTATGGTGTTTTAACAGAAAGGAACCAAATAGGCAATACATTGCATTGTAGCATTAAAACCCCAAATCACAACTAAACTTGTATGTGAATTGGTGTAAAAATATGGGAATAGGATAGACAATACGTGAGACTGTGGGTGAGCGTTGTTCTCCTAATCTGCGATGCATTCATGACATGTTATGGCGAAGAGTAAATATTGTATATCTGGATGGACATATCTAATTTGTCTGAATTTTAAAGTTATTGGTTTCGATCAAATAGTAGTAGCGTTCTATAATATTTGGATCTTTCAAGACTTATCGAGTTCTTTGCAAAATTTAATGTTCAAAGATGGAAGTCCAGAATCAAATTGTACCAAGGAAGAAGACGTTCTGTAAAACACAACATGTTTATATTTCATCTTCATATTTCTTTTTTATTGTTTCGATGCTAAATGAATTTGTTTAATAATCTCAACAGGGAAAATGGTGAAGACAATTTTTCTGCCGGCTCAAACTATTGCCAATCTGATGGCAGGATGTGGGGGTGGAAAGCAAGGAAAAGGTAATTCAAATTATTAGTAAACACCGTAGTTTATACGAAATTGAAATAACACCTTTTTTCTGGAAGGAAAGCGACGTTTGAGCATTAGAAACATGCATGTTGCAAAAGAAGCATTTTTGCGAGCTTCATTCGAAGGCAAACCAACACCTTCGCCGCAGTGTTCCCCGACCAATGATGTCCGTACAAATTCCTGCTCACTGAAAATCCCACTGGAGCAGTTTAAATGCCGCCATTGACAATACCATTGGAACTACCATGCCAAATGAATCTCTTCGTCCACGTTCAAATACAGACTTCCTCGATTCAATAACAAATGTACCAGAATTAGATCAGTCATCCGTTATGATTCCAAATGCTCCTATCAACCTAGAACAAGCTCAGTTGTTGCTGGAATCATTGACATTGTGTGGAAGCAGTCCAGCGCATCTAGAACCGCATACAATGCATGATAGCGACCATCCAGCCGAAACAATGGGAGAAGAACAGTTGGTGGAGGTAGAGGTGGAAGTAGAGATTTCTGGGGAGGATATTCCATCTCCCTCATCATTTAGCGATGAAAATTCCTTCCAATACGAACGTGACCACACTGTTAATGACAATAATACGACAAACAGGTCATCCATAGCGGAACCTCAAGAAGTGGTTTTGAGAAGAACTCCCAAGTTGTCGACGACAAGTGACGCTGGTAGTGAATTCCATGGTTGGAGGAGATCTTCTATAGAAGTCACCTCTAACCCTCCTGTTACATTATGTTCGTAACTACAGAATTCGGATGGATGACCTGATAAAAAATTTTCCCCGCCGAATATTATGATTTTTTTTTATTCCAGTGTACATCCCAAGCGGACTTTGTGTCGGTGACAGAATCGTCTGGGTAAAGGATGACATTCCAGAACTAGGAACCGTCCGGTGGATAGGAAAAATTAGAAACCAATTTTACTCTGGGATTGAATTTGTACGTGATATTTATATGTAAAATATAAAATAAATTCGTGCCCTGACAGTAATTTATCATTTTGGCTTCATATTAAAAATGTAGGACAAACCAATCGGGAATTCATCAGGATTATATGGCTATGGAACTGGTCTCTACAAGCAGCTCTTCAGTTGTAAACTTTCTTACGGTAGATTTGTCCCAGTGAAAGAACTCGTCCTTTATAAAGACTACCATGATACTGGAATCAAATCTGGAATCGTTTGCGTCATTTGCCGAGATGATTTCTTAGATACGTGGGAGCCAGACCTTTTTGTACAAAGTACCCCTGCAAATCCGGAGATTGACCAACATGGGTTTCAACCTTTTCACATGGTGTCTACCAAATGTGGTCATCTTTACCACTGGGGTTGCCTTGATGAATGGTTCAGTACAAAAAAACGAATTGAGTAAGTTTTTTCTTGTAAATTAGTTATATTGCCGATGAAGCGTTATTCAAAATGGTTTATTTTGTTTGATCTCACTAAAAGCAGATACCACTGTCCATTCTGTGTGAGACCAATGGAACGGGATGAAGTAATTCGTATTTTCCCAACGCAAATTTAAAATTATCTTATATTTGTTATAATTATTTATTTAATATATGTATATATACTTTTGTATAAGTTATGTTATAAAAGTCTAAATCCAAAATATTGTAAGGATCGAAGGGATGATGACCATACAGAGTTCAATTACATCAAATTTGTTCATATATTGGCAGTAGTTCTTAGTAGAAAAACGTTCAATAAATATTTTTCATGTGTAAATCGCCAAGCTTATGACATTCAACAATTTAGGTGTAAATAATAATAATGTTTTGTGTACTCTTTACTACTTGCATTTGGTATGTAGCCAAACATGCGAATATCCTTTATGTTTTCGAATGAATCATGATATATACCTCCAGTTGGTCCTTTCCCAGCGTAACTTTACATCAACTTTACATAATGCAAGAATATTCCACCTATAAGCGTTGAAAATTGTATGATAAAAGTATGAAACCTGGATGGCGTTATATTCATACTCTAATCATGATGAATTCGCAGAGTGAATCCGCATATTCATTACGACAACAAAATTTACTGTACTTTTCATGGGCGTACAACAACTTAGTAATTCCTGTACATTGCAAATTCACACCTGCATTGCATACCTCACACGTTCAAGTATTATCTGTTACGTCAAGCGGTTCAGCTCCTGGTAGATAAGCGATGATTTAGTTCGTTTGTAATAGCATCAAAATAACAAATGATGACTTCATCACCCTTGTTTGGCTCGAAAAGGCCAAGATTTTAGAGCTGATCAAAGAGAGTTGGATTATCCATACATACAAATTTTGACACTATTCCAGGAAGCTGTAAAGTGAAAACGTTTTGTTGTTTTACGTGCAATTTAACTAGTCATAATAACACAGAGCAGTGAAGATTTATACGTGTTCTTTAACCATCGTAGGATAGTATTCATCGAGAAGTTGCATCCGGGTTCAGTCATGGTTCTATTACGTCTCTAATTTTCAAAAATCAAAGAAAGAAATAAGGAATTAAACATCAACGATGACGTCTCCAAATTCTGGATTCAGTACGTAATTACTAATTTTCTTGTACCTGAGTAGATTTACCAGCTACTTGATTTGAGTTATAATGATTTTCAGAAAACCAACTTGAGGCTTCCTTGAACCGCATCCCCCCACCAATTCCTCCAGTGGTTCGTTCTCAGACGTCCACAGGAGTCACCGCCACCAATTCCACCACGAAGGAACAAAGTTGCTTACCAGAATGGTGCGCCTGAACTATCCAAAAGTACAGGAAGTGAGCAAGCACTTGCTCAGAAGCGGAGGCTTACGCTTTCCTTATCGGCTGCGACTTCCTTTGATGCGTCAATGAAAGATGATGGAAATCCTGGTTTTGGAGCTTGTAAATCTCCACGAATCGAAACGCCGGGTAAAAATTAAAATAGTATTTTATTGTAAATTACTAAAGTAGATATAAGTGATGATTAAGTCTGACTTTAGACATTGTACATTTAGGGACTTCAAGGATTTGGAGTCCTGCAATTTGCACAATATGCATGGAAGACTTATTTGCGTATGCTGAACCAACAGCGTCACAGCAAAACCCACTTTTTCTCAGTACCTTTGCTTCAATCGGAAGGGAAATCGTTGCTCATAGTCCAGTAGAAGAAACAATGAAACCCATTTTAAGCACGAGATGTGGTCACCTCTTTCATACCGAGTGCATTAACAAATGGTTTGTTGAAAAGCAGGAAAAGGAAATGTAAGTGGTTCTTTGGTTTGGCTTTTTTGTCATTTTTGCAAAGAACTTCCCCAAAAGTTTTTCTCTGAACATCTCTTAGTTTGAATTCTTTTCTTGGTTTCTGTTGCAGAAAGGAATGCCCATTCTGCAAGCGAGAAATGATGGCGAATGATACAACCAGGATATTTCCAATATTTGACAATGACTGAACGATGCTGATATCTACACACGACAGGATAAGGAAACTATTCTACTCAACGCATGCAAGTGCCTTTACATCCGTATTTTACACCTTTTATATGATGTTTTATAACTACAAATGTCAATATTTCATTCTTAAAAATATCGTTGATTGTCAATAATACGGCTGTCATTATTAGCATATTAAAAATCAAATCCGGTTAGATTAAACGCAACTTTTCCAAATGTATGATGCAATTTTTCCAAAATGACAGGTAAATAAATCACTCTAATTGTTAATTACTATATTCTCATGTATGACATTGCTGATATCATGCCGACTTTGGTGTTACGTAAAACTGACAGTTTGATTGGCAGATTTTATTGGCTTATACTTATCATAATGAGCTTAGGAATGCATATACGCATAGCACAGCCCCTTGTATACTTTTCGATACCAAATGACTTAACATGCAGATAACTATGCAATGAAGTTTTGAAATGATCTCATCGTTACTTGCCCTAAATAAATTCCCCGAAAAGCAGAAAAATAAAGATGATACCATTTCTCAACGCGACCTTGATGATTTTTAAGCATGTTAAATATGTTCCATTTAGAAATTGCATGCATGAATAATATGATGGGTTTACAAAATATCTATCTACTAATTTGTCATATGAATGAATGCTATATCTTGTCTGGTAAAATGTCGCTTTTGACGATTGCTTTGACTATTTACCGCAAAAATGAGACATTGATAGTTTATGTAAATATTTTTGGCCAACGGGTTGGCAATAAATTACGGCATTGAATAGAAATCTTTCGCAAACGGCTGGAGCCACGTTGGACTTCCTGTTTTCATAAAACTAAATATCTCTGATTTGTGTTCGAGAGAGAAACGCCAATAATTGTAGCGTTGTACAGTATAATGGATGAAGATTGTAGCAGTGTTGATAAACACTCTAAATCTGATATATGTTAGTATTAATTTTATACGCAGATTAGGCAGTAATGAATTCAACGACTTAACAAAAGCCAAGTGTATAATGTATATGATGGATTACTAATTGCATCAGAGATGAAATATCATAGCTGATAGCAGAAAGTAGAAAATATTCAAAACATTTCGATATCATGACATCATTTCCTTTCATTCGAGATAAAGGTGTAGCATGAATATTTTTATGTAATTGTAAATTTTTATCTATACACCTGCCATTCAGAATGAAAATATGTTGGAATTGACATAGACTATATGCAGCTAGTTTTCATGATTTCAAGTCGTGATGTGGTTGTTAAATATGTGCTCAATATAATTAATTAATGAAATTGGGTAGAATATATCGAGTTTGAGTTATATGCACTTGAGATGATATCATATTTTGTTAAAGCGTAAATGTTAAGTGGACGCTGCAATCTCCACAATAAAAAACACATTCATCCCTAGTTCTGAGAATTACTGCATAAAAAGAATCACTTTCTTATATAATTCCCCATTAGCTCTTCAGAGTCCAGAGAGAGGAAACCACAGAGCAAGCACTCACTGATACTCTCAGTGAAATTTTGCTAAGAAAATTCTAGTTTTAAAAAGTGTCCACGGCTTGAAAGCCAAGTTTTGAATATATCAAGTCGTAAGAAAGTCAGAATGCCTTCTGCGGAACAAGGAAGTGGAAGGAGTCATTGTGTACCCGTTTGTCACAACTACAGTCCTGATATCTGCTGGTAAGAAAAATTAAGAATGCATTTCATAGCGCTTACCCAATGTTTAAAAACGATTCGCCTATTCAAAAATGTGGCTGTTATTTTCCAGACATATATTCAAAGGCAGATCTTGCAAACCAAACCGACACGGTTTTTGCCTACCTTACCCCATAATAAATATTTCCTACACTTAACTATTAGTAAACCAGAGTCTATAAGAGTAGCTTTGCTAACGGTATAGTAAGTAAGTAGTCAATTTTTTTTGGAACATTCGAATCAATTGGCCCCAAGGTCATCCGCTGCGCCGACATGAATACCAACAAGGATCAGCGTCAAAAGAGAAAGTTCACACTGCCAAGTCTTCAAAACCTGTTAATCTTTGATGCCGAAGACGGGCCTCTATCGCCAAAAGCCCCAAAGTCACCCAAAATAATTAAAGGTGATTAATCAAATAATTTAAAAAATTCTACATTACTGTTTCATACTTGGATTTGACTGATTTGTAATAATTTTAAATAAATTCAGGGTCACCAAATCGTGGACGTCTTCCTACGTGTAGTATTTGCATTGATGACCTCATCATATTTGATGAAGAACCAGTAGGAGAAAGCAAAACTTGACTCTTCCGTTGAGAAGAATCGGACTACGGCTTCAGACAAAGCTGTTTCCAAACAGGATAATGGCTCCCGTCTACGTCCCATATTGACTATAAAATGCGGTCATATTTTCCACACTGAATGCATCAACAATTGGTTCATGGAGAACAGAGAAAAAAATAGTAAGTTGAGTCGACATTTCTTAACAAAAACTATAGTTAAAAGTATGAAAAACAGTGTTTTGTAATTAGTTCCATTTTTTTATTCTGTAGCAAAACCTGTCCAATTTGCAGAAAAGAAATGATGTCGAACGACACACGGAGAGTGTTCCTAAGTTTTGGGGAGGAGTGATCAAGGAGTAGCATTTCAAACTTACCTTATACTAGCTTATATAATCGTAGCTTCTTTCAATCCTTCAATATTAAACCATAATAACTTTATTAGTATTTGGGAATTAAGAGGGCGTCATGATTTAGTGTGTGAATCTAGTGTAAACCGACTAGTTTGTAATATGCTGTAAATGTAAATACTATTAGATGGACTTACAGAGTGATTCACTTTGTACCTATTTTAATTGTTACATGGGAAGGGACACATCACTTTATTGATTGTTGATAAAATTATTGATAGTTTGTCTGAAACTGGCTGAGTAAACTTATCTTTTATCTGGACGAACACACATGTGAACATTAATTGTATGAAGAATGCTAAATAATGTACAACCATATGCCTAGCGTTAACATTCAATATGTAAACCATCGTTAATATTCTAGTGACATGAAAACTTCAATTTGTTTAATTATGCCAGATGATGAGTTGATGGGTATGAGCATTGTAGTTCTATTGTATCATGTTGAAAGAATTATGGAAATATAATGGATAGCATATATGATTCTGTACAGTCAAAGAGGAACTGACAAAGGAATGTTTAATTTTATTTGGTGTTCAGCGGAGCTACCCAAGTCACCTCTTCATACAAAAACATGTATAATATCCATGACGTGTATCTCAATGCAGGCAAACAAATATTACGTAATGTGTGAAGATCCTTGCTGCTCCTGTTGGTATTACAGTAGTAGATGCTTCAAATTTTATTGTTCCTTATACTGAAAGGTTATACAACAGTTGTTAAAGTCGTACTTTTTTCGGACTCGAATCTAAAATAGCTGCATAACCTCTGACTTTTTTATACTTCGAACTAGCATGAGAACTGGGATTATTTAATCATTTTCTATTTACTGTATGTATACTTTTTTTTGCTTCGTACGAATGTATAGAAAAATCTTTATTGAACGCAAAAGTAGTCAATAATATTATTGGAATCGCTGGGTTGTTCAACCTTGTGCATACGGTGACTCTGAGTTTGTTCGAAGGTAGAACACTCCAGTGGTACTAAATCCAAGACAAATTTCAATTCTTTAAGTAAAATATATACATTGAAACGCAAAAAATAAAAGAACTTGATTAAACTTACGTTTCAGGGGTATTGTATGACATAACCCCAACTTCATTGTCGTCACAAATACCACTAGTGAAATCATTCCAGCTTGTGCATTTCTTTCCTCTGAATTCGGTTTCAGATAGTAATGCCTCCAGGAAGTAATCTGGAGCACGCTCATGAGCACAACCTCCTGTGTAACACAAAACAAAACGAATCATATTATGTAGTAAACTTTGGTGTAAATCTATCATAAAAACCTCATCTTTTCTTTTAAAATCAAACCTCCACTGACCTACCGGTCAAATCAATTCCACAACCAGGTTGTTGCTCCCGGAATTCGGGTACCTAAGCATAGAGGAAGTATAATGTCGTCAGTCGTGTTGACAGGTTAGGATTAAAAGTTCACAAACAGATTTGAAATTTACCAATCAACGGTCCCACATGGATCGTTAAATAGAATGCCTGACGTGTGAAGGACATTCACATAGATAGCATCTGAGGGATCTGTCCGGTTGTGGAGATCAGCAACGTCAAAAAGCGGTAGTGCTGGCTCTAGAGCTGAAATTGGGGCAATGAGATACACACTTCAAACAGTTCCTATTTAAAGTTTCGAACTTACCAGTTATTCTTGTCAATTTTTCAGAAACACGACTTCCAATCTGTCCCACAACTTGCCCACCAAAGAAAACCCAACGAGGTGGATATCTTCACGTTTGACGACGTTTTCAGCAATTAAAAATTCAATCAGATCTGCAGCTGCCTGGCTAACCAACCGTGTATTTTGAGCTGCAGCAAAGTAGTTGGAAGTATCGGCGAGAACAGTCAGTTGACCATTATGAAATTTTGGTTTGAATCCACCTTCAGGTATCCTACAAAATGCAACATGCAATAAATAACATAATGACATAATAGTAGCATTCGGTTATGACACTATTTTTATTTGCTACCTTGATAAGTCTGCCATGGAAAGGTGTGTCTGTAATCCCCTCCAAACCCATGTATCAATACTTTCAACGGACGATTCGGAATGAAATGAGAGTTGGTTAAAGACACGTCGTCGCCAACAAATAGCTCATCTGGCGTGTATTGATTGTTTCTATTATATCCGGGATGCAAAATGAAATTTATTCTGATGTTAGAATGTCTACAAACACAAAAGATTGAAGATTATAAGGTTTAATAAGGTTTACCCTGTAAATAGATGAAAGCGAACATCGCTCACATCTCCAATTTTGAAATCAGGATCTGGTGTCAAATTAGCTTCCAAAAGCGTACCATCACCATTCGGATTTGGAAACCAGACGACATCCTTTGTATTTTGGAGGGACTTTGCGAAACACTTGCAACAATAAAAAGGACTGTTGAAATTATAGATTTGTAGGCAGACATGATTGAGATTTAAATGAGCTCAATGCAAACCAGTTGCTGATGATGTTGAGACCTAAAGAAATCCCGTGTCTGAGGTTCTTATGACTTTTTATGATGTTCCATAAAGTTAAGAAGGATTTGTACGTAGAAACGTAGACATAAGCACATCAAGTCAGCAGAAAAATAATATCTGGATCATACAAAATCATAGTGAAAGTACGTCAGCGTGGTTGTTCATATGCAAGCGTAATCCAATCTTTCAAGTGGAGTAACATATTATCAAAGCATCTCATGCATATCCTTATGAATCAAGTAAATTCGAGCATGAAATAAAAACATAACTTCATCATCTGATTATCACTGTAAATGTTGACATAATCAGTAAATTCGACGATAGGCTTTCCAGCACGTTTTTTCACAGCCGAACAGAGCGTCGATGAACTAGGGAAGTTATATATATGGAATGCTACACACTCCACCACGACTGTGGTGCATCATTAATGAATTGTTCGTAAATGAAGTAAACTGATCAAAGGATAAACATAGAAAAGAAGACGATGGTAATTTTGATAAGGCTTGTCAAAGCAGAAGTAACTGACAGTTCGTGATGCAGTTTACCGACTGGTTGAAAAGCCATGCACACAAACAAATATTTTGAATGCTTTGTATTCCAGGTTTCGCATTTTGCATACATTCCCGTAAACAAACACGCTGGCAAGCTTGTGCTTCTAAAACTTTAACAAGCTTCTCCTACCGTTTCATATCAAATTGATAGCACTCGACAGGTACTGGAACCAGTTTGGGGTTGTTTTAATAAAGAGAAGGAGAAGCGACCGGCGACACACATTGTTGTTGGTGAAGGCATGGAGGCCTGGTGAAAGCAGGAAGGCATGTAAAAAATTGTAAGATCCATGGCCCACCCTCAATTCAAGTTTGCTTAAAAAATACATTTTTATTTTTCAACAAAGTTTTTTATCATTATTTTCACGCTCATTACTTTCACACGCATTTTTCAGCGGACTCATTCCAACTGCCAGGTTAAAAGCCTCCTGTTTTCATCAAAATGCTTCCGAATCCGTGTCCATGTACGACTCTCCAGTGGGGCGTGAAGGTGGTAGCTATAGTGGGCCTTGTAAGTATCTCACAAATTATTTCCAAACAATTTATTAGATGCTGGATAACTTTTTCCAGGTTTTGATTTTCACAGGTATTTGATCTCCTTAATATTTTTTAAAATTACTGCAATACTCGGTGGAGTTTGATGCATCAGACAATTTTCGTAATAAAAAAAAGGGCTTAAGTAAAGCAGACAGCCCGTTGGAGTTGAGGCATATGCGATATATGGTTCGATCGGGAATGTGACGGAGAACAATATTCCAGCATCTATTCATTGCGCTACTCTACTATTTTTGAGAAAATTCCATTTGAAATCTTACTACCCAATAGGGTTTATATGCAGCCACGTGTATGATTACCCTTAATTTATTAGGTTTGGTTATTTTTGGTTAGGTTAAATTGGCTAAATTGTGTACACTGCCACTATAGTGAGATGTTAGGTTATAAACATTCTGAAGCGAGATTATAATGTTATTGTGCAGCAATTATGAGTCGACCCAAATTGTGTAGTCAACGAATCGCCCCTTGGGTACATGGGTGTAACTATAGAACTAATACCCTGTTGGGAGTGATTTTTTCTCAAAAAATAGTGAGGTAGCGCAATGAATAGAGCTGGAATATGGTTCTCCATGATTCCTGATCGAACCATATATCGCATATGCCTCAACTCCAACGGCTGTTCTCTTTATTTGTTCCAAAAAAAGTTCATATTAAGGGAACACTCAATCCATCATCGAGTAGAACCACAACCACAGTTTACTCAACTCTGACAATTTTTTATAGTATTAAGAGGACTCCAAGAAACTTCACATCCATTCTTATTGTCAGCCTCATTCTCAACATGATTCTTCTTGGGGTGGAATTGTATTGTAATTTGGGTGCCCAAAAGGTAATAATTTGAGGTTAATGATTACTTGTTTAATCTTCAACAAATATCCACATATATATGACATGAAGTATAATTTAAATTAACGAAATTTAACAACAAATATTAATAGATTTTCACAAATAAAATATTTCCTCCATGGGAATGGAAGGAGGCAACGTTCCTGTGATACTTATCACATTGCCTCTTTGAATAGCTAGTGATATGCGTTGGAAAAAGTATTGCTTGGCACGTGTATCCCTTGTTTGTTGTATTAGTTGTGATCCAATAGAATTTGCCAAACTCTTTGCTTCATCAGACCAAGGTCCTAATGTTTCCACTGCGAAAGGTACGAACAAGTTGTTTGGTGTAAGATGTTCATATTTCTTGCTTTTCCTCTGACTTGCGACATTTGCAGCTGCTCCAACTTGAAATGAGGTTGATTCGACATATGTCGCAGCTAATGTGTCAACGCAAGTAGCATCCCATATAAGACATTTTCCTTTTGACCAAGGAATTAAGGTCATTCCATCTGGGCGTTTACCATCATCACGAAACAAACCAACAGGTTCCAAGGTTGAAGGTACATTGATGCTAGTTAAGGATCTTTGGAGAATATTGTTTATCTGGGAATGCCGAGAAAACCTTCCACTTGATTTAGCACAGCTAAGTCCATGTCTCCCTTTCTCATCCACTTCCATTCCACATTTGCAAACATGCTGTCGACAAATGACACATCCTAGTCTTAGCGCAACTGAAACACGCATTTCTTGGTTACTGAGGAAAGTACCAATACTTGGTGATGGAATGGCCTGTAGCCACGCACCAGACTCAGTCGTTTGAAGGGCGAGGAAGCGTGCCGAATCAACTACGTCATCAAAAAAGAGGTCCTTAATTATTCTTTGTACGTTTATTTCATCCCAATTTCTTTGGATGTGTGGTACGGCTGGGCAAGTATTTTCATTTAGAATAGACCAATTTTCTAAAGCTTCATCTAAATGGGATATACTTATCTCGCCGGGTGGGAGCTTTAGAATCTTTGATACAAGGTCCGTAACACCATGTGCTGAAGACAAGAAAGCTGATAATGCAATATCCTGAACTTTTCTAATTCCGATGCCTCCGTATTTAATTGGTAGCGATGCTTGTGTCCATTGGTTTGAATCAAGTTGTAAATTAAATACATGTTCTAAAGTTTCCTTGATAGAAGTGTCAATCTTCAAAATATAGTCGGGAAACTTCCATAAAGGAAACGTCCTCATTAAATATGTAAGTTTGGGAATGGCGAAGCAATTTTTTAGCAGATGATATCCGTAATGTGACTTTAAATTAGAAAGTCTAGAGAACATAATATGCATCTTTTCAAAATGTGTTTCCACATGTTTCTTAAAACCTTCCAAAAGAATTGGAGCTCCGAGGAGATTAAGTTCACCAGAATCCACAATTCGTATACCAGGAGCAATATTCTGAAAATCTGACAGCACGTCCTCATCAATGGAGCCAGAGCAGAAATAGAGTTCACATTTATCCGGATTGACTTCTAAACCGATTTTCTTTGCCATTTCTATTAGAGTTTGGAAATCTTGTAGTACAACCTCTGGAGAATCACACAGCGTTCCATCGTCAAGATACCAAATGTTGAAGTCTGATTGGAGTATTTCAATGATAGGTTGGATTGTTAAACTAAATATCATAGGCCCGGTAGGGTCTCCCTGTTGCGCTCCAACTTCTGATGAAATGATTTTTTCTCCAAAAAAGACTAAAGAAGGCTCTCGGTAACATTGATTCAAGAAAGAGAATAAAGTAGGAGTCCTGTTCTTAACCTCCTCCAATATTGTATCCCTTTCCACGGAGTTGAAAGCATTCTTAAAGTCTATTTTCAGGAGAACCTTTCCGTTGTTACCGGGTGAAGTAACGTATTCTCGAGTGGCATGAATCGCAGCTTCACATCCACATTTCGTAGCAAAACCAACTTGTTTAGGCTGTAAAGACTCTCCAATTTCATCACGAACCGACGCGCAGGCTAATTTTGCGACAAGCCTTCGAAATGTATTGCCAACAGCAATTGGGCGAAGTCCACCATCTTTTTTCTTCAGCGCACATAATGAGGCTCCGTATAATATTTTGCATACTGATGGATTGACCTGTCCACTCAGCATGAAATTGCATAGATTTGTGATGGATGTAAGTAGTTTTGTTGCAGCTTCTCCGGTGGAAAAAGTGGTGAGATCTTTAAGATGCTGTGGCGTCAACCCATCAACTCCACCCGCAGAACCCGATGGAAAAGATGATATGGAGTTTTTCACATCGTCAGAATTGACAACCAAGTCATTAGAGTTTTCAGGTGGATCAGGAAATATCAAATCACGGGAGGGTTTCGGATGTTTCAACAAAAGTTTTTTGTATGTTTCGTCATTTACTTCTGCTAGCGCGTCATCGGAAGAAAGGATTCTGACTGCACCACGAATGTCAAAATCTGCAACTTTAGCTTCAGCTCTAGTTTCAATAGGGGTAGGCTTTATCTTTCTTTTCTTGATTTCGTGTGGGAACAAAGTGTTATTAATATTCATTTTCACAGCGGCGGTTAAAGATTGTTTTCGGGTCTTGACAGGAACTTTCAATGCGGCATACGAAAAGAGGAGAAGGTTTTCCCATGAATCATCATCATTTTGTTGAATGCATGAATTAATTAAATCTGATAGTTTATTGGCAGCCAGGGCTCGAGCTCCAGACGGAATCCTTTTCATAATGTTTAAGTTTGTTTTTGCTTTGGTTAATTTTCCTACGAAATCAAAATTCTCTGCCTTATTTTGTTGACATTGGGTTGACTGAGGATGTTTTTTTCCAACATGAACATTTCTTCCTTTCAATGTGCGAAAGGGCTCACTGGAGCAGTTGGGATAAGGACAGTGGAAATATCCATCCGGGCCCGGATTCGGAGTCAGTTCTATATAGCTTGAGGGTACTGCTACACAGCTTTCATTTAAGGCATCTTTTGATGGTTCCATAGAAGTCGAGTTGGCCAAACATTGATTGCAAACCCAAGGAATGGAAGGCCCGCTAGAACAGCAATATCGTCATTGGAAAGTTTAATGCAAGACCCATGAAACCAAAATTGACATTCGTCACAGTAAATGCAGTCTACTCCTGGGATGCTCTTCTTTTTGTGGCATAATCCACATGAATTAGGAGGAGGATTGTCAATAAGAGGCAGTGGCGTAGGTTTATTCTTTCCCTTTTCATCTCCTAGTTCTGCTGGTAAAACTTCTTTTGGATTGGATTCCGAGACTTTTTTATTTGTTTTTGTAATCAGGGTTTTTGGTAAGTTAATTTTTGTATCAAATTTTTTGCGCATCGGAAGAGGTGTGACTGAGGGATGGTTGTTCGTTTTCAAGAATGGATTAATCGAGGGTATTGTCAGTGGTCTTGAAGGATCCATGATGGTTGCGAAAGGGTGGATCAAGAAAGACAATCTGCTGAAAAGTATGTGGTATATTAGAACAGAGTTCCTGAGAAGTTGAAATTGGAACGACTCAGCTTACAATTTATAGTGTGGAAATGGTTTTATCCAGCCCCACACACGGCTGCATTAAATAGTTTAGATTTCTATTCAGATTGGTCGCAAGTGAGGATCAGGTAGAAAACAAGATGGTCGATTGTAGTGACGTTAAGACTGAGTTTCATCGGTTTGTAAGTGTTATCAGCGTTTAGCTTTTGATTTGATAATACTGACTTGAGTTAAAACTCTCCACTTTAGTATGTAGTAACTAGTCGATTTGATATAAACACGGTGTTTTCTTTTATGCATCACATCATACAAGATGAAGATAATGCACATGAAGAAGAGAGTCAAGAACACATACAATATTTCTCAATTAATTGATCAGACGAAGAGTGACAATAACCACCATGCCTCTAAACAAGCCATTCATAATTTTTATAACCATTTATAATGTGTCCACTTACAATATGTAATATTCCGACGATGAAAGCCCAGGTCCTCAACGAGATACAGCAATACGTTTTAGTAACCATCTTGAATCTTGGTCGTCGTGCCCCAATAACCTCCAACAAACCACAGCTTGAAAACTATAATTAATGATAAAATAACTGTCTAATATAAAATATTCTCCTGGACAAACCCTGGCTGATTGATTTGCTTCAAAAATAAAAAACTGGCAATTAAAACAGAACAACTAAAGTCAACATGAAATTCAGCCTACAAAGAATGGCGAGCAAAATGAGGAGAACTCCGACCAATCCAACAATGAAATGGAAAATGAGCTGGAACAAACTCAACTCAAATGGATAAGATGCAAGAATCTTGGGAGCCAAAATGACAAAACTACTTAGATCGTCGCTACCGCATTCGTCTTTGTCTGCATAAAAGGACCGAGGTATATTTAGTTTTATTAGAGTACATTAGAATACAGCAGATTAAGATTTGTATAGATATAGATTAACAGAGTGTACGGGATAAAGTAATATGTTTATGAAAACTCATATTTCGGCTTTGGTCTATGTGATGAACCATCTCGTATTTCAACATGTAAGCGGTAGACAACGTATATAAAGTAGATTTCGAGTAAAGCCGAGAGGAAACTGGAAGGCAAGTCTAGAAGGAGGTTATCATTTGATTTCACACAAGCCACCGAGATGTTTAGTATGAAGGAGAGGGCGAGGCACAACCTTCGTAAATCATCCAGACTTTGAGGAGGGACAATCTTTCCTACAAACCAAATTACTGATTAGAGACATAATGGTTGAAAATTTGAATAGAATTGTCATAATATTGTAGGATTCCAGAAAGTAGGAGGCTGAATGGACTTACCATTCTGATCCCATGAATTAGCATAGATCCCATGATGATTTGGATGACACACAAGACCAAGACCAGGCCGAGTAACATGGTCAAAAATGACACTATGTTTTGTATAGGAAATGAAGGTACGGTTTAGAATTTTCGTGTTTAATCCATCAATATAAGTTGTATGGAGCTTACTTGTGGTTTCAACATTTCCTCCACTTAATTCAGGATGCTCCTTCTGTATCTCTTCTGATAGGTTTTTCATAAGTGTCCCATTGTCGAACGAATTGATGAAAGCTATTCCTCCGAGGGCGATGGATGTTCCAACGAGGGATATTGCACTGAAAACCTTTCAAGTGTAAAAGTACCCATTACATACATATTCTAATGAGGTATGAATGGTGATAGGTTTAAATTCATTAAACTTTACGATTTCCAATATGCCAATGATGAAAGCTCCAGTCTTCAACGTCATACAACAGCACGGATTAAACGCCATCGTCAATCGTGTTCCCTTATCTGGGTCTAATTTTGGAAGTTTGATTTTCAAAACTAAAAGTTTTACATATGAATGGAAATAGTTCGATGGAATTTCCGACAATGTCCGATGCAAATGTTATTGTAGCTATTTGAACTAATAAGATTGTACGAGAATCAGAGTCCGGAGGATGGCAAATCTGTTCTAAAGCTAAAATAAATAAATGCAGCACGCAACAAGCCTAAAAAGTACTCTTAATTGTTGGCTTGCAGCATTATAGTATCAAAAGCAGCAACATCCGTTTATTTGTGTTTGTAGCAAAAATGTATGTAATTTACAATGAAAACACATTATTCTGAGTAGTTACATACAACAGGTATGCTGAAAGTGGTCCATGATCATGCAACAGTTTGCTTTTTCATGGACATTTTACAACATGAATGAACTGCACATACGCTTTGGAAATTTAATCACTATACAACCTATATAGTCATTCTGTTTATAACCTGGGGTGAGTCATAGTAGATGTTTTACTCCTCATTAAGTCTGTGCATTATGCATTGGACCTACCTAACCAAGCGCAAGTGGTTTAGTACGTTTCAGGATACCTGGATACTCATAAAATGAAATTTATTTTACTTCAGTCAGTGCAAAGCTGAAGAAGAGATTCAGATCAGTATGGTATATACAAACATGCATTATATTGGCACAAAAACAGTAACGCAAGCATCATTAAACTCATCATCAGTTCTGGAGTTCACATTTTGTCAGTTGTTAGTATTCAAATTATTTTAGAAACTTATATACTACGTACGTACATAACCTAGATTCTTAAACAGATAAACATGTAGATGAGTAATTTGATAATGAACTGGCTAATTCTGTTCGTTGAATAAAAAATGAGCATGCACAAAGAGATGGTGAATACACAGCGTAGCGGAAGCACGATAATATTTTTTGTTACTTTAATGTGTAGTGCACAATCACAAGCTTAGCAAAACCACAGATATCGTGTCTTTAGTCATGAAGGCATAAAAATCATCACACAGTTCGACATACTCCGACATATTCCTTTGGTTCAGGGAAGCGTTGTAGCTCTTCGCATGGCTCTGGAAAACATAATTTAACCTTAACCACTCATAGACCATTGTGCACATTCATGAAACCTCTCACGTCATGTAATGCGACCTTATAGGTTTACTTTGGCTTATAAAAGCCTCTGAGTAAACCAATATCTGGTACAGATTTGATAATACTGACTTGAGCTAAAACTCTCCCACTTTAGTATGAAGTAACTAGTCGATTTGATATAACACGATGTTTTCTTTTATGCATCACATCATACAAGATGAAGATAATGCACATGAAGAAGAGAGTCAAGAACACATACAATATTTCGGAGATTTGTCTGTAAACTCCTTGACCAGCGGAATCTTGGGTGAGTATCATGAAAATTCCGAGAAGCACAATGCACGCTTTGAATGCTAACCAGGTTTTCACTTTCTGGATATCATTCTGTGAAATAAATTTAAAAGTAAAATCAATCATCATGGAATGTAATGCGTTCTAAAACTGAGCTGAGCGATGTTTATCCAGTCCATTTACCTTGCGTATTCCATGAATTAGTAAAGAATTGAATATTATTTGCTTTATACATAGAACGATGAATAGGACGAGAGACCAAAATATGGACTCCACTGCAAGAAGAAATACGAAATGTTTTCAGCAAAGCAACGAGAGAATGGTAGGTTTTTAAAGGTTTGATAATAACTCAACAACATTCACTTACTTGCTGCCAATATATCTTCTTCTGTGGCATTTGGATATTGGCTTTGGAATCCCTTTGAAATGGAATCCGTCATTTGAATGTGACACTTAATTTGGAAACAAACTTGATACATTAGGATAATCAATGAAAAGAATACTCCGATTAAATTCAGAACCTGTTGAGGTTTGAACAAAATAATTCAGGTTTAATATACGTACAATTGTAGAAGAGGATATTTAAGATTTTGTAAAAAAAATTGTTTTACCATATCAATTATGGCAATCAATAGCCCACTGGCTTCAATACTAATGCAGCAACACATGTTGCTAGATTTAGAATATTTCTAGAACTGTGAACTGTGATATTTTAGATTGCTGCCATAAAGTTACAAAGTCAGTAATCTAATAAATCAAAACACCGTCATTGTGGACGCCTACGAAGTTCTAACTTTAACTGGAGTATAGTATTTTATGGCAGAAGGTAAAATCGATTGATTTTGAGATATTATGTGGTACATCAACCACACTATTTGAGCAAACTGTTTCAAGCTGACTCCAGTCCATTTCCGCTTTCCCTACCGGTTTCTTATTGTCTCTGTTTCGTAGTGTTTGCTGCATTACATACTGACTACATAGTGACAGTTCCATACCGTTGATAACGAGAAAATTGGTCGGGTGTTTCTGCTTCATTGTGTGGTATGCCACGCCAAGCACATGTAAGGGGGCCAAGAGCCAATTACTGAAATGGAGTTATTAAAATAATCAATGAATGCCATCAAAAAATTATGTTATTTGCCATCCTTGCATGCTATACCTTTGGGCATAAATGAGTATCCACATCCACCCAAAACAATTATATGCACTTTTCGTACTCACCATTGCCTTTTCAGTAAAGTTTGGCCTTTCACTTCCTGTCCTTGTAAATAGTCGTAAATGCCGTTATGTCATGCTTTCCAAGTGCTTACAAGTCATATTGTCAATATAATACGTGTTTCAATGTGACACATCATCATCAAATAGCATAATCGAAATGTGAAAATTCATGCGAATTTAGACGGGTAAAATGAAATACACAAACAGAGTAGATTGGCTAGCCATACCACGCAATTTTATGGAGTCGTTCGTTTGGAAAAAAAAAGTATGGCATTATGCGTTGCTATCTAGCATCCAACATTTCCAATCCACATGGAAGAGAAAGTCGGCATGCAATATTTGATGGTATGAAAATTATTTATTTGATTTCTCCACAAAAAGTAACCGCGATGCATGGGGTGGTGGTTATTGGTTAGAAAAAATATGTATGATGTAAACTATGATATATATGTGATGGTAAGTTACGTTTCAGCTTTCTTACTTATAATTTTATTATGTCCCATCTTTATTTATTTATCCCAGGTTTACGCTAAAAGTTGTACTTCTCTTGGTGAAGTATGCGTATTGCAAAGTATGCATTGCTTTCACTTTAAGAATCAGTGACATCTGCAATTGCTTCGAGTTGCTTCTGCTTGCTGTAAACATTATGCCAGCAGAAGAATGTTCTTTGTCAACGATTTTCGTATTGATTGCTTTTGCTAATAACGACAAACTCAAAGACACCGGTAGGGCTTCTTTCTTTCTTTCTACTTCAATGCATAAGTGCTGCACTGTCATGCTCAAGCTAAATGTTTATCAACATACGTGTAAATTACAAGTTACTTATGTCAACTGATGTGTAAAATTATTTCAAACCAAGGTCATTTCTTTATTTTTATTGTTATATCGCTGTATTTTAGACTGTTGGCTTAATGATGTTTTTCCGCTGCATTTTATTTGCCACGTGCAAGCATAAAACTTATTAATTGTCTAATTATTCACAGGCTTAAAAATAATATCATTTTTGTATTGAAAGGTTGCAGAGTACGAATTGCTACAGCCTCATGGTATTGCATTTATAGGTTGAAAAATCATTAATGAATTTCCTGTGTAGCTTCAATAACTTCTCGACCTGCTTTACAACTGGCTTTGTTCGCCCCACCATTTTATGATGTTCATTTACAGTCGTAAGGATGATCATGTTCTCAATGAGTGTTACAATCGGATTTGTCGGTACAGCTCATTGACAAATGAATAGCAACAGCAACTCATCGTTTCATTAATAAAAATTCTTTTGCGCAGCGCTGTATCGGAGATCTAGTATAAATGACGGTAAAATACTGCCAGAAGTCATTCAGTTTCTGAACACAACCCAACAATCTTCGTTTGACTACACTACAATCTATAATTAATCTATAAATTGAACTTTCTACTATCCCTACCTACTTAAAACCTTTGCAATGAAGATTATTTCACGTTTTATTTACGGAATTGTCCTTGTTGCAGTTTTTTCCGCGGTAAGTTTGTGTTCTACGTTTACCTTATCATTCGTTTATCGATTATTCAATTCTTAATGACTAGTATCGTTTCCTCATCCTAGAAATTTGTTTCTAAAAATTTCAGGCAAGTTTTGCTGCGCCTTCCATTTATGCGGCACCTTCCATTTATATCCGAGATGTACGAGGCACGGCTAGTGCTGGAGGTGGCATGGCTGCTGCTTCTGTATGAGGGGAGAAAAAAGAATAAAATCTTCCTTAAGTGCAGATGATGAAAGTCTTCTTAATAACTATTACACCTTTCTACTATGCTCAAATCCCAGTCGTGTAATGCCAATACGCAAAACCCTCTACAGTAATCTAGATAAATTTAATAATAAAATAATAACTCCTGATCTAACGTTTTTTATCGCTGGTATCATTGATTTAAATTGCCGAGCATGTTTCACATCATAATTTATTACCATTTCATTTTCAATTTGCTAATTAATTTGCTATCTATGTATACGTTGGACATATTATCATAAACTTACTCCATATGTATTGGAAAATTACGTTTGATGTGAGCTTGGTTTAAAACCTCAGTTTTGAATGCACCATAAGCCACCCACAAAAGCAAAGCAACTCATAAAATGCTTGCGTGACCGATTCATACAAACACTGGCCAAATTCAATTTATGTAATTAACCATTACTTCCATGTACAATACATGTACAATGCTAAAGCGACATGCATGAAAGTATTGGGAATCGAAGACATACAGAAGTAAGCTACTTGAATTATTTAAGAAGCCCATGCAAAAGCTTTCGTAGTGTGAAACGTATGATTTTACAATAAAATAGGCGAGAAAATCTAGTCTAGTCTGTTTAGAACATGAAAGCATTATAATTGTTCCTTAAACTTGGATACATGGACTCTGGACAGTTTGCATTTCCTTTTTATTTTAGAATTATAGTAAATGCATACTTCTTTTTTCTATCATGTCCACTGTATTTTGGTTATAAAAAGGGAACCTTTGAGGTACATACAGTTTGGATTCACAAGGTAAACTTTCAATTTGATTGCATTATGCCTTCTTCTTGATTACAAAATATTCAAGTAAGGGAATAAATGGTTTTACCCAATTTTTCCAACAGGGTTTTTGCTTTATCGCTCACATACTCATCATACTATTCAGCATTGTATCAATATCCTCGCTGACTTTCATCAACCTGAAGAAACATCCTAGCGAGTTGTTTCTAATCAACAATGAAGTCGTTGCTACTATTGTGACTGTAACTGCCATATACATCATGTGGTTCAAGCAGGCTGAACTGAAGGCAATCGCCAACATCGGAGGAGTATGGCGCAACAGTCGCACTAAACCGTGTGTATGTAAATCCACGTAAAATTAAATTACTGACATTTAATATTGTTTTTATTATGATCTGATTTAAAATTGTATTTCAGATAAAGCTGATCGCAGCCATTATTGCAACACTATTTCCAATAATTTGGCTAATTCAAACAGTGATTGCAGACATACTCTATCCATCCATATTTAAAATCCGTATGCACGTACTACTAGCCGCTGTATATCTCAAACCCAACAAGCCCATAACACATGAAGAGATGGAATTTGAGACCTGGGAAAAAATTGTTGGCTTTTTGCTCGCAGGATTAAGTCGCTACGCTGGGTTAGTTAGTTCATTTACGCTGACTATAGTGCTATTCGGAGGTATTGCTACATATGAGATTAACACAAAGCTGTTGAGCATTGTTGAAGAGAAGGAAAAGGAAGGACAGGATAACATTCAGGTATTCGAATGTTGTTCCTTACAATATCGTACGGTTCAATGTAGGCTGTAAAAGTGTTGTAATTTATTAAAATTATAGATTCTCCACGACATTGTGAACCAATTCAAATCAGATTATGTGGCTAAGGTCCATGCTATCACCAAACTTGCAACGACTGCGTTCATTGTTCACACATACAGCTACTTTTCCAAAACATTGGTGGTATTTGGAGAGTCGTCGCTTACGGAGAAAATACTTAACGCAATATTAATCTTTGTAATAATTGCTATTCTGCTTGTTAATGCTGAATCAGTCTCTACGGTAGGTGGTTAATTTATTTAGTCGTTTCAATCAGAAGAATTGTTGCTTTCTATTTACAATGTTTAAATAGGGACGAAAAATTGTGAAGAAAGTGTTTCTTCTTGATGAAAGACTATCGTGGACAAACGCTCGTTTCTTTCGATCGCCTTTTTCAGAGCAATGAAAGATCTTTCAAGCTTGGGAGCTTCGGGACTGTTTTCTGCTGTGGAATATTGGTCACTTGGTTATGTAAGCTAAAATCATGTTAAAGTTTGAAAAATCATTTATCTACAGTGTATTTATATGTGCGTGTATGTATATTTACCAGGCATTTTTAGTCATTCTTCAATTCGCAATCATCATGCTTCAGTTTCTCGAAATCGAGGACAAGAACAAAAACATAACAGCAACACCATAAGTTGTAATAAGCCATCAGGACTCAGAACTAATAATTTATTTATATTTTAAAACATTAGCTTATTACCTCCATTTTTAAGCTTAGCATTCATAATAGAACAGGATCAATATATTGATGGATGGTGGGTTGAGAGGTGAATCAAGAAGTAACATACATAAGAAAAAGTAATAAAATATGCAGATGTGCGTTTTGTCTACTGTTTTTATGGAGTTTTATTTAATGACTACTTGCCTATCTGTTGAAATAAACATCTTACACATTATAAAAAATTTACACTTACTTTAAACAGACTCGAGATTTGCATCTGTTTGAATTATTATGAAAACTATTGTGCTTATTTTTAAAACGGACGTTGCATTTGATTGATTTGTATACCCAAGCGATATCATACAATTAGTACAGTTGTATTGCAGGTCATTGTTGGAAGTGCTTTTTAATTACTAACTATTAACTCAACACGGCTGAATAACTACATTTTACGCCGTGGAAGATGTTCCAGGACATTTTAGTTTTCGAAAGAGATCTCCTGCTGCAATCGTCACAATAAAGCCAATGCCATCAACTCACATTGCCCCATCGTTAAAGAATTCTGAGAGCAAGTGTTTCTTTCCTAACTCATTTGCTCTCATCGACAATCCAATTAGTGCAGATATGATAGACACTGATCACTTCGAATTTCCTACCTACTACAAGTTTTTATTGAATGTAATGTTCATATTTTTCATGATACCATTTCGTGTAACAAAACGTATGACGAATGGTGGGCTAGCTAAGAAATATGAAATGGTAGTGCACAAGAACATTTTGCAAATGGTAAGTAAAGAACTGGCAACTACAATAAAATACCCTTTCAATTAAACCAATGATTTATAAATATTTGATTTACTTTTTATAAAATACTAGATCATTGTTGGAGCAATACATTTTGCAATGATGTTACTTTCTCTGACGGTTCTTAGCACAAGGATGAGTGTTCATCTTCGCAAGAAGCCTAATCACTTTTTCTACCTAATCATCTACTTTGCCATTATAGGGTTCCTTGCTGCATTTTCGTATTCCGCGTGGAGAAAGCATGAGTCGTACAGAAACATGATGGAAAATCTCAAAAAGTCCAAACGAGGAAATTGCTGGAAGGTAGAAAATAGACTATATTCGTATAAAGTCTGAAGTATTTATATGTACCTAATTCTACTTTGTTTCAGACGTTCTTTCTGTTAACAGCCGTCTCAATAATACCGATCGCGCAACAAACCGTAAAGCTTACTCTAGCCATAGTAGAAATTGCGTTTTCTGATTCTGATATCAAACTTCAAAATCAACTGAAACTGGAGCTAGAAAAACTTTGGCTAGATCATTTGCACAACGCCACCCAAAACCCTAACGGGATTACAGATCCTCTGTTAATTTCAATCTGAGGGATAAGCATGGTTGGCAGTGAGCTTTTGGATTTTTACCGCACACTTGTTGAAATCATCGTGTTCATTGCTGCATTATCCGTTCGAGAGATTACGAAAACATATCGGAGAATATTTGATACAGTCCCAATCAAAAGCCTGCATCAGATGTCTGAGCTATACTTGAAAATGGAGAGTCAAATCTGGCTTATCAATGATTTGGTTTAGCTGGATCCGTCGTTCTGGATACATTTTTCAGAATGTTTTCAGCCACTAAACCTGTCCTGAAATTCGTGGATTTCTTGTCAATTTTGAATTACACTGCGGCTTTATTGGTTGCTTGCGATGCACGTAATATGGTACAAAAAGTATTAAGCTATGTATGATTGCATTTGAAATCTAAAACCGCTGGGTTGGCTCTCTTAGGCTTTCAATTTGAAATCTTTACGTTGCAGGCCTTGAAAAGCAAAACAATCTTGCTGGAAAAGGGTAGCAGCCAAAATCAGCTTCGCTTGAGTCCTGCATTCGTGGCTTATTTGGAGTTGTCGGAAGATGATGTAGGGGTTCGCGGCTCAGATTTTTTTGTCATCAGCTATGAATTTGTTGGAAAGGTAGTACGTCAATACTACATATATATTGCTCTAAATTAATACATAATTGCATCAGGTGGTTCGTACTCAATTGGATTTATCTGTAGATGGTGGGAATGCTCGCGACATTTCTCCTAATTATGCTCCAACTGAACCTGGAGTTTATAGAAAACCCTTTGCTGTGCAAGGATTCATCAAACAACAATCCTTCTTAAACTTCGAACTACATAACTAATGCCAATGCTAAATTTGTGTTTAATGTTAATTTCGAACATAATGTTGCAGTTATTCGAATTGAATAGTAGTTACTTCTTTACCATCGTTTGATTCTTTATTAGGTTATAACATTAAAAGTGTTTCGACTTACTTGCCGAGGTTTCGTCGCGTCAGACTTGTTTTCTGCAGACAAATTTGCTAATTCAATTATCTGGGCATTAAATAAAATTGGTGTTCCCATCATTTTCCGTTTTCAACATTGGCCGAATTGGAATACAGCTATACTGGTACAAAATCAGCACAACGCCTAATTTGATTTTCTACATTTTCGTATGCACGCTCGTACTACAGACCGTGCGATCAATAAATTCCGTTAGGCCACTTACTATGAAGTATGAAATAATACGTTAATTAATTACAAGCACTCACGTTGCGTGATTAAAGCAATAAAACCCGGAACTGAAAAATACATGCCTAATTTCACTTCTAGCTTTTTTAATATATGGGACACTTGCGCATTTTGTGAACTCATAAAATTAATGACTTTGTCCTAGAAAGTATTGATTTTTATATAACTTCAAAACAAAGTAAGATGCTATGAATTTCAGACATTACTTTTAATTAAAAATCAAAATGATAGGATCGCAGTCTTACCCAACTCGTCAACAATTTTTTATACGATTTTATACCCAAAGCTATCCTTAGTTTACTCTTCTGTCTTACTTTCTATCATTATGAGTTCAATGTTTGCTTCATTTTGTCAACTAAAGTAATGGAAAACACGGAGATCCAAGAGTACTTAAGTTTCCAAAAACAGCCCATCTTAAAACATGAAAATCTCAAGTCAGTTCCCCAAATTCATTTTCAGAATATGGGGAAAACTGAAAATTCGGCAAACAAACTACTTTACAATCAGCTTTTTATAGATCCGATCGATGCAAGTTTGCTGGACACGGACCAATACAAATTTCCAGCATATTTTAAGATTTTTCTGAATGTGTCATTTGCACTTTTCATAGTACCTTTCCGAATCGTGAGCAATGACAACAAATTTGGTGGACATAAATCGGGATCGCAATCCCTGCGGTCAGCAGCACTGTCCCGTTACACATTTCAAATGGTAAAGGAAAAACAATATACCATTTTCCCTTTTATATTGTTTAAATTTCTATCTTGTTTTTGTTATTTTTGCATGTCAATTTCAGATCATCACAGCCGTACTCCAGACTTTTCAGATACTTCGTGCAATGGTCGTCATCAGTGTATTACTGAATATGAAGCTTCGAAGTAACCCATCCATCATTTTTGTTCTCGTCGTAGTTTTTGCCCTTCAAGGAATCCTTACTTCGATTGTCTATTGCGTTTGGTGGAAACAAGAGTCTTTCAGAACTTTGATGTCCTCCTTCAAAACTTGTACAAAGGAAACATCTTGGAAGGTACTCAATTATCTCTTAAAGGTAGAAATAGAGACTAACTTCTTCTTATTACGAAATTTCAGACGCACACAACTCTGATAGCAGTTTCAATAATACCACTCACATACTTCCTGTTCACTAGCATAAGGAGGGCAGTCTTTGACTTTCACTCTGCTTCATCCCTTCAAAGCTCTCTAGCACTACAACTCTGGAGCATTTGGTTAAGAGACTCGCCAGCTCTGAAGTATACGAACAATCAAACGGAAATCATTAGCGATCCCATCTTGCTAACTGTTGGTACTGTGAGCTTAGTCACGGACCTATTTCTTGACTCGTTGTATCGTGCGTTCACCGAAATCATGGCATTCATTGCAACACTGTCTATGCGAGAAATCACAAAGAAATATTTGCAAATTTTCGCAAATTCTCCTGTGAAAAATTTGCCTCAACTGTCGGACCTGTATTTGAAAATGGAAACGCAAATAGGTTTGGTAAATGATTGCGTTGGGCCAATGATTTTGGGATGGTTCGGTTTAGCCTCGTCATTCTTTATCAAATCTTTTTACGATATGTTCTCTCGGACTGACTTGTCACTGAAAGTTGTTAGCCTGTTGTCCATTGCAAATTATACTGCTCTGTTTTTGGTAGCTTGTGACGCCCATAATGCAGTAAGATACTTTATTTAAATTCATCAAGCTTGAAGGTCCCTTCGTTTTCATAATTTCGATTCTCCCGTAGGCTGTTAAGTGCAAGCAACTGCTTCTTGAACGTGGGGGCAATCAGACACATCACCGATGGAGTCCTGCCTTTGTAGGATATTTAGAGTTATCAGAGAATGACGTGGGACTTCGAGGTGCTGAGATGTTTGTCATTAACTACCAATTTGTTGGACAGGTAATCAGTAACAATCTCGAACTACTTTTTGCATTAAAAATCAATGGACTATCAAATATGTTTTACACATTTGTAGATAGTAGGGATGCTTGCAGTGTTTTTGCTCATCATGCTCCAGTTCACTCTGGAACTGCCCTATCCTCAGTCTTCTCGGTGTAACGGTTACAATCAAACAAATGCAACTGGGGAACTATAGTGGCATAATCAACAACTACATAAACCACAACCGTTTTTTCTTCTTTTACGACCAGAACAACCATAATACATTCGAGTGTAATTTAATGAAGTGTAAAAAGTGTGATTGATGAGATTATTTTTATCTAAAGAAATAAAGTTTGGATTTCGAAATTTGTTAATCTCAGAGACATAATTTCACTTCATTTTAGCTACGCTACTTCCCGACAAATCCCCCACTGGCGACCATGCATCATCAGTTCAGTACCACCACGAGAGATTACAGAAAAGGAAACGGTGCGGATACAACTCCTATTAAGCTTTCATGCATCCAGTCACGCAAGCACCGCAATCATCATATGATTGTGAAACGTAAGATCTTTGTAAATCCTGACCTTTCTTAAAGAGGAGACAGACAAAATTACAATGGGGCTCTGCCTGCCTCTGTTATTATTGAAGGTGGCCACGTCAAAAAGGTGAGATGTGGTGACTTCATCATCACTACCACCATAGTCTTGAGTTGACGGTAGCTCATCAGATATTGGGTTTCACCACCTCTGTCTCTGTCATCCGATTTTTATTTCGTACTGTGACATGTCTTACTGTACAAGTTGTAAACTTGTCAATTGTCCCTTAATCACATGCAACAACCCGTAATAAACATTTATAATGCTGTTGACAAACCCCAGGTTTAAAAAACTGAGATGTCACTTTCTTTTATTCAATCCTCCTGTTGAAAACTCGTCAACACGTCATCCAACCAATCTTTATGCGTTGCGTGTGCATTGCGCAATGAAGTGTGCTTTATGGCTGCTCAAGTTGTTTGATGAAGCAGTAAACTTCAGGGGGAAAAGCTGAAAATCCGGTTTTCAAAGGCATATTGCACCATACAATTTTTAAGCGGACAGGTGAGGAGAGAAGCTGGTTGTTTGTTACAGGATTTTTAAAAAACTTCCTGTTCTTAGCAGGATTCGTGTGCTGGGCAGACTCTATTTTGGACATTTGAACGAAGGTAAGCTTACACACTTCGCCAGTCACCAGAGCCAGTCACCAGTGCCAGTCGTGCTAACGTAGTTGTTGCCGTAATATAAAAATTTGTCGAATCTACAAATACACACAGCATGATGCTGTCAGCACTTTTCCAGTCTGAATGGAAAAGTTCCCTTTTGTGTGGTCTTATATCAGCAATGCACTCACCACTTAAAGATAATGAACTGAAGAAGCTGTTTCAAACGTAATGATAGTCTTTCCTGTCCAAATATTGAATTTTTACGCGAAAAAAGGGATGAGCAACAAATAATATTGCACATGGATAAAGATGAATACCCGTTCATGAATGGAAAAGTGGAGTGCAGTACACGATGGACCTTACTGCCACCCTGCATCCATGCAGCCTCCCATCTTGAGATGACTGTAATTATGTCAATTATCCGTAATGAAAGTAAACATTAAAATAAATGGACACAAAAGAGTAGTCATATGAATTGCATGTAGACAACTCATCAAATAGCCTTTCTACGACAATATTTAGAGGGTAAAACCAATAAAAATTCAATTTGTTCTTTCCTGTTCTCTTGTGCTAGACCAAGATCAAGGTGGATTGGTGGAGTGGAGACAAAAAATGTATTAGAAAAAGTCACATCACATGCTTCATTGATTTCCCTTTCGTTTTTGTTTCCCCTTCCTCGTTTTGTCCTCATGTATGTATGCGTATGTTTTGTCGGCAGATTAAGTCCAACTGGTAAATTAGTAGCTGAGGAAAAAGAAAAATACATTTTTTGGACGAATGACTATGTACATCCCTTAAAATGTTCGTTGATCTTGAGGGTAATCATTAATGCATTTGATTTGATTATTCCAATTGATTCCTTGAGCTTAACATTTATAATGTATCCCCCTCTGCACATGCTCATGCGACCCACGCTACAAAGTACTCCCTTCCACTTCCATCTTCTCTGGCTGAGGAAGGCCTGAAAACAGCATCTTCCAATTCAATTGCAGAAATGACATGTTTTTTTTCAAACGAAAGGGAAAATGTAGCAGACAAAACTGTGTAACATTTCAACAATTATCATGATCCTCATCTTTTAGGCAAACATACAAAAAGGAACGCTCGTAAACTGTGGAGCTGTCCAATAATTTTTCTTCCGCTGTCAACACAAACAAGCTGAACAAAGCAAAGAAATTGCTCCTCTTTCTTGTAAAAAAAAGTGAACAAGCTTTGCCTTGCCTTCTTTTGAGCGGATTTTCCTTTCGTTTGAAGTTTGTTGGGAGTTGGCCTGGAGGGTTGACGTTTTTTGGGTTTTATCATCGAAAGTAAATCAGACTTACTTTCGGGTAATGGGTAATATCTAAGTCATTTTTTGTAAGTTGAAGATCATTCCCTATAAAATGCTCGCTAATGAACTCAAAATAAAAATCTGATTTGTGTTTTTGGTTCCAAACCGAAGGAAAATGAGATTTTAGCCCTGTGGCACTAATTGTTACAATTTTTATCTTCCAGCATAATATTATAGTTATTTGTTAATAGCACTACAAGGAAAGAGCAAAAGATTTGTGTAAAATTACCTTCAAGCGCAAGCTTTATAGTGAGCCCTGAAGATATGTGATTTGAAGGCGTTTGTATATTCATTTTTACGTAAATAGCATGCATGAAATAACCATTAACCATCATGTTTGAAGCAGTAGCACAAGGATATAATTGTTAAATGGAAATGATAACTTTTTTTTACATAAAAACTCATCCCGGTCGGAATTAGGTAATTTGATCATTTTCATTCAAGTCCCAGAGAAGGTGAAAGGGATGAAAAAGTCAGAAAAGGATGCACCAAGTAGGAAAGGATTAAATAACTCGGCAAACCCAACGGGTCAACTCAGAATCCGTTAGGTTAGGACAAGCCACTGACGAGATGGATGACGGAAAGCCGCTGCTATTGTCTTTTTTGTTGTAATTAAACAAGAGTTTTTGTTTTAAGCTGGAACTAGGCGGAGGCTGAATTAAAACGGGATTTTATTACACGTGTTATGTATGTACAGTATGATATGGATGGATGAATATATAATGCGTATCATATGAAAGATGAGATGTACACATGTACAGCCTTGTCAGTCAGATGATAGATGAGCTACGGAAGAGTGAGTCAAATGAGTGAAAACTCTTTGTCATGTACCGTTGCTTGTCTTCCGTCTTAAGAAACATGTGTATTAGTCAACTTAACATACGACCTTCATTTTTTGTGGATATGATGATATAGTTTCTGTGCCCTTGAAAAGGGTTGGTAATAAGAACAATAACACACAGAGCGATTTCTTCCCAGCTTCTGAATTTTTTTCTACCCAGATCAAAAAGTTGAAGGATTATTATTGATTATGTAACTTTAGTGTCTTAATATGCGGCAGCGAGGAGGGTGGTCCAGCAGAGGTTTATGGTATGTATATTTCTGGGTATAAAATTGTATTAAATTTCATGTAGTTTTTTATCCCGTAAAGTCCCGTACCATTGTAAGAACGAGCTCATTTGGAAATATTAAATGACAGTACCGTTACTGCTTGAGCCAAGCAGTCGCCTTGTTTCTTAACACATTACTGGAAAATATTATTTAATATAATAAATTTCAAAAGGGTTTGTTGCAATCAGGGAAGCTACTAAATTAGCCATATGATAATGTCATATAAAATAGTCTAATGTTGAAGGTTATTAATTAACTAGAATATAGCCCAATTTACCGTAGATGTATCATTTGTGACATCATTAAAATCTGTTCATTAGTTACATATTATTATACCCATCTAAATATAAACACTGGCGTGATCAATGCATTAAAAGGCAATATGAGAGCTGATAAGATGACCGTCCCAGCAGTTTATTTTCGTCAAGTAACTTTTGTTACAAACAATTTGTAAAACTAACTCGTTGTAAATTCGTTTCAAATTATAATTTTGCGGTTGCTCTAAAGCATAGCTGAATTTATGTGTCAAATCTATAATCTCTAATAAAACTGGTCTTTTTCGATATTATTGATTGAACGAAATTTCAATTGCTAAGAAAGTAATTGCTCAATAAAAAATCTGATCATTTCAGTTAACATTGCAGCTCACTCCTTTAAACTGAATCACCAATTCCTAGAACAATCCAACTGCCGTCTGCACGATAATACCATGATTTTTCATGAAACAAACGAAAGTTGATATGAAATTAGCAGTGCTCAGCACGAGATCAGCCATAAGCGATCCTCATCGTAAAAATTACCTGTAGCATTTCATGTACATTATGTTATGTGTATTTTATTTCGTAAGAAACTTCATTTCACTTGATGCTAGTTTTTATTCATGTAATATATTTTTTATAGCACCACACCTCAACCCAACGAACGCTGATCAATTTTAATTGCATTCTACACGATCCACATCATACTGCTTACAGGTTGCACGATTCATGTACTTTACACCATTTCATTAGCAACTCAGCTGGATATTGCACCAGTATCATTATCGTTACCTCCGCCACACCAAACTCATCTCATTTAGAGGAGTTTTATGAACTTTGAGTTGATGGAACTTGGAAGATACTTGTCAGATCGGAATGAGAGCAAGCGTTTAAAACTAGATGCAGAGCGAAACAGAGAGTAACAATATATAACATAACGTCATGTCAGTTATGATGATATGATACATGACTGACCTGAAATATACATCAAACATTGTTTGTCCATCATCACTTGAGCAATTACCTTGACATGTGCTGACTGGAAACTATGTTTTTCACACAAAATCCAAAAATCCATACGAAATTATGCTTCAGGGGAGCAGATTATATGAGCCTCGTATAAAATCTACACTAGAGAAGGGTCAAATCCTATCTGGAATTGAGTATAATTTAATTTCTCTATAATAAAAATTAAATGGTCATTCAACGCTTGCAAAAAGGAAAGAAAGTAGCCTTCAGGTGTGAAGTGAGAAATAGTGGAGCTTGTAACCGTCAAGCGGAACATGAACAAGTTTGTATAAGTTATGTTTTGCCTATCCCTATATGAGGTTGTCGCTCAGCATCCCAAAACAAAATTTTGCACGCGATGATGTTGTTGAGGATGCAAATATCTACGTTTGATACATTCATAAGTGTTATGAAAATTCCCATTCCCTACTTGATTTACAATGTATCCTTGATTCTCTCTGCAGGATAACTTTCTTTTAACACTATTTTTCTCTTTGCTATCATGTACTTCTTTCCCTCCTGCACTGCTCCGCTTGTTTTGTTCTACTATAACCTACCCTGTCATTATAGGGAAAGAATTTATGCTAATTATATTCCTGTCTAATATAATTACTAGAAAAAAAGATTTGATAAGGGGAACAATCATCATGAGTTGAGTTGTGATGTAAAAAAATTCACGCGTGTTGTGCAAAAGGTCTTCGTCCTTCTAGCGATTCTGCAAATTGAGTTTGCATTAGCCAGAATTTGATAGGAATGATGTGCTGCTGGAAACATTTTACACTTGATCAAAAGCTCAAATCTCTGCACGCAAAACAAAAACTGTATTTAGTTAGCCACATACTGTTTTCTTGAGATGGAGTTTGCTTTGCGTTTTTTATTTGTCTAAACCAAACCAATTATTTCTTGTTAATTGGAATAATTACTGTGGTTAAATTAAGATTATTCTCCTCTAGATTTGAGGCAAGCTTGAAGCGAACGGAGAGAAGACCACACGCACACCTTCAATATGCATTTATTGAGTAGCAAATACTTTGTGAAAATCACGTCAATCTAATTCAATTGCCTTGCACGCATTTCTCCTCTGTAATAATGTAATGGTAGTGGGGTAATTCAATTACTAATACTATGGTAGTAAACGCAGGTAGAGAGATAAGAACACCTGAAATTACAGATTGTGTGGTCATCATCAAAATATCATACCGCACACACAGCACCAGCAGTTAGCATCCCGAAAATATGGGGTTTCTACTGTTATTGCTCTACGTATACCTCAATTACTAAGTCATAGTCATTCAAACTAAGATTTGAGAACGTGTAATCATCAAATAAATATTGACTTTTGACTTCCTGTGCGACAAGGAGGAGTGTATCAAGTTACTTTTTAAGAATCTATATTACATCCACGGACAGCGGAACACGTACCCTTTTTGGAGAAAAATGTTCATCAATTAGTGAAAACATTGTACATGATCCTCTCTTCCGATCGTATTGATTGAGAAAATGGAAAGGGTAACCACGAGCTTCATTCAAAATGTGGTTTTTCTTCCTAAACAATAGATAATATCCTTTCGGGAGTTTTGTTGATGATGATGATGATGATGACGGGTTTCACTTGGGATGGCTGACAGTGAGAGTGTCGCAACCCAAGATGTAGAATATAATAATATAAATGATGGCTAGCCGAAGGTTTTTTATGTTGCATTTTTTATCTCTTGCAACCAATTGAATCGATCTCTTTTTTTTGCGGTTTATGTGGTTTTGTCTTGGGCTTTTTGGCTTGCTCCCTAATTGCCTCTGTGTTCTCAAAGTTGATCCATAATTCTCCTTTGGAATAAAATAGAAAAATTATTTAGCTATAAGTTTGCTCAGCCCATTGTACTGATCTTATTGTTGTGAAGAAAAACATGACAGTTTGGAAAAATTACTGCGGCCAATCATTACTTTATTGCTGGGGCTTGCTTCACCTCACAACAAAAATGGGAGAAGGAGAAGAAAAAATGGAACCTTTTGTGTTTTGTTTGTAATCCTTCTTCTTGAAGAGATCTGATGCAGATGATGCAGTTTTTCGGAGAATGTTTGGGCTTGGCCGTGCCAGCACATTCCTGGACTTATGCCATCAGAATGTTGTCCTTTTATTATTTGTTGAGTAATTTGTTAACAAAAATTTCAAGTTTTCTGTCCAAAGAGACATGAGACCTAATTAGCCTTGTTAGAATTATTGGACCTCATTGCATTTTAAATGCTAAATCTGTTATGGATCTTCATAATTCATAAATGCTTATATTTGCATTTCCTTTGGTAACATAATGTTCTCAAGTTAGCGTTAGCATACCTGACTGAATTAAAAAAATAATTGCGGATAAATAAAATATTTTCAGCGTTGTATTTTGCAGTATTTCCCAGAATACGTTAGTTTTACAAAAATGAAATGAAAATGCAATCTTCCAATTACAAAACTGTCAGAAAAAGAAAAAGCACGCCGTCCTTGTGCACAAGAAAGAAAACTAGAACCGAAATGGGAACCACTCCTTCAAACAAAAAAAATGAAGGATGAAATGTAAGTCATTTTTGTGAGGTTTTTGTAACATCATGTCAAGTTTTTACGTATATATGTACTCGTTGATGTAGAGTAGAAAATTAATTTCACACATTTGAAAAATGAAATCCTATTTAAAAATTCATTTGAAACTCGTCTTCCTTCATCTGGGAGGGAGAGTGGTTTTTGAGCAGTTTAAGTGAAAAATTAAACTGTACAGGAGCAAATACTCTTTCTCGCTTACTTTTGCCAGAAAACTAATATTTTGAGCAGACTCATCCTTTTAGCTACCACCTAACCAGTTAAGAATGATGATGACCATCATCATTAGAATAGAATGGTGTATTATGAAAACGATGCCCAAAAGCTTTGTACTTGAAATTAGCCTGCAGCTTAGTTCGCTTTTACTCATAAACGAGTATCATATTTTCATATGGTTTTATTATTAATCGCAAAAGTTGACCTGGAGGGTCGATTTGAAAATAGTTAAAAGTGAAACAAGTTGAAATTGAATTCGATAGTGGATACTACAGTTCCAAAAGAAAAAAAACTCATAAAATGCGTACGCAGTTGAACATATTATTATGCGTTTTATATTTGTATACTCTCACTCTCAACTGTCCAGAATTGTGAGCTCAGTGCGCACACTCTCATGCATTCTAATTTGACTTGTGAAAGGAAGCCATTTCCATTCGGCTTTAAACAAGCTACTTTTTAAAACAGGACCAGTAGTCAAATCCAGCCGACTAATTTCCACTTTTCTATCAAAACGAATTAAACATGAAGCAGCTTCAAATAAATCCATCTTTCAATACAATGCCACCACAAAATTCTGTGAAAATTGAAAATCGGAAGTCAAAGGGCAACCCCGACAGCCGCATGGAATAGAGATGAGCTAATTTGAATGAAATTTTCACATTTTCGTAAATGTTTTCAGATTCAACCTAACACATATAATCTTATTTGCTTTTCTCACAAGCCGAAGGTCATCCCATTTGGCAGTTTGTGACTAGACAATTGTGCAAATATTATTTCAAAGAAAGAATGTGGGAGAAACCGCTAAAACCACCTTTTTCATTTGTACCACTACCACTGTAATTGGGATGTGTACTGGATTCTTGCTCAGAATTGACAACGAATAGACACCACTTTGCAATAATAAGTAAGTATACAGCATTTAATCCTTGTCCGTCCAAATGAATGGGAGATTGAGTTTTTAAAGCAATCTTGAACTCCACTGCTGAAAATAAGAAGCATTTACAATATAAAATTGGTACGCTTCAGTAGACAATGTTGTATTATAATCATTCTTACCAAGATGCTCAAGCACAACAAGAGGGCCACTGGTCCGAATACAAATGACTTGATTAATAAAGATCCAGAGGGCAAAATAAAAACCGGGGCTGCGCTACGCTGCGAATACGTTTACAAAATATTGTGCTCAGCCAGGAATCCCTTGTCTTCTGTCAATTTGAATTGCATACCATAAAGCATTTTGCTAAACACAAAGTTCACCTCCTCTGTAATACGTACTGGTTTGGTTTAAGTAATCACTGTGCTTATGTAGTCCACAGTTTAGCTACATTTTTCTACATCAATAGATATCCAAATTGCAATTCGCATCATCATCATCTCGATATCACGGCATCAGCAGCTATAAACGATAAGCTACTACAAGTTACAACAACCTTACATTAAAAATGCTCTGCTTGCTCAGCTCCCCAAGACTTTTCCCAAATATTTATCTTGCTTCCCAACAGGAAAAAATGAGTAATTAAGTCAGGGCTGTTTTAAAAGACAACTTTTCCACTTTATTGGAGGCGGCAAACTACATGTGTTTTTAGGTGAAATGTCTTCTAAACAAAACACTTCATACATACTATATTTTAAATTTATAACAGAAAGAAGATAAACCGACAAACAAAAATCATAAATTTTTGACGTTTCTGCTGAATACTAAAGTGTTTCAGTTCATCTTGTTTCTTGAGAAAAAACCAAATCTACTGACAAATTGTGGATTCGCATTCCACCCCAGAAATTGAAAAAAAATTGTCCAAGGTTTTTCTCAGCTACAATTTTTGCCAATCAAAATCAGGTTGGGAGTGAGTAGCAGCGAGAAAAAGTAATTTTTTGACGCTTGCTCAATTAACCGTACTATTTTCCTTATCTATATAATTCTAATAATGCAAAAAGCATGTTTTTTTCTTCTCTCAACCGAAAATGATCACGTCATCATCATCATCGTCAGGTCAGAGTCGAGCTTATCACGATGTATTGGGCTCATTCTCATTGTACTCGAAAAGAAGAATTAGTATCAAGAACCAATTTGCATGGGCGTGACCCTTGGCTGCATTTTCGCAATCAAGCAAAGAACTTTATAGCCCCCAACTTGTTGATTGTTGACAGCTTTTCCCCATTCTCATTGTTTGCTGCTGGTGCATCAATTCAACTTGCAAAAGTAATCTTCTTCTCAATGTTTTTATGCTCATAATATATTTTTCCTTATCACTCATTATCATTTCTAGAGAATGTACATTTATAATCCCCGTTTTTCACTCTCGTCAACTTTTTAAAAGCAAATCATGTAAGAACTTAATTTTTTTTTATCTCATTTAGCCAGAGGATGGAGAGTCGATGAAGCACATAAATAGTACAACTCGTTAGAATTTAATTTTTGGGGAGAGAGATAAAGAAAGAACGAGAGGAGATGAGGAAAGGGAGCGTGTAATGAAAAACGGGATGAGCTCTAGCAAAACCTGTGCCACTCACGATAAAATTCGACTCTAAAGTCAACACTCAATAACATTTGTCTTCTGTTTGTTCTTGTATTATGCAAATTATTCTGATTCTTATCATCTAATCTTGTTTATTTATCAAGGCAAATATATAATCCATGAAAGTGGAGGTTATCAACAGGGGCCTGAATAATCTAGTGGACATGCATGCAAAGAAAAAATACGATTTGCGGCACTGCGGCGTTATTGCGTAATCCTATCCTTCTCTTTCCTCCTTTATTTAAAACCCCTGATTTGTTTACTGATGAAAGACAATTATAATTTATAATAGTCAAGAAAATAAGAAATTAACGAAGGAGAAACACCGAAACGAATAGAATTATTATGATTATTTCGTGAAAATGGAATCTAGATTAGCATGGAGGAGATGAGAAACGTTATAATATGAAAATTTCATGAAAAAATTATAAGTAATGGGTCATGCGAGCATGAAAGATTTTTTGATCTGATTTGAATTTCACGTTTCATGATGGTATTGGGAAATTCAAGCGATTTTGACATAGGAAAAATGCATCCCATTTTACGATGCAACCGGGGATTCAGCTGCAATAAAATGCAAAGTGCAATCTCCTTCAGATATAGAGCAAAGCTGCGGTCACTAATATTCTGTTTGTTTATTATGAAGCCTCGCCACGACCATGCAGGAGTTTGTACCTCTTCCCACAAAGTTGGCTACCGTATTGTCTTGAGCAACAATCAAGGCTAATAAATTTCAAAACCAAGAGGAAGAAAAAACGGTTCGTATATGATTTGAAATGTTGATGTGTAACACGGCAGCATCTTCCAAGTCACGAGAAAGCATCAAAATGGAAGAATAAAAAGAGCAAAGTGCAATCCATATAGGAACATAATCATCATCATCATCCCATAATCTTATGATCTACTAGAGAAAGAGGACGTGTTTGTGTGTGTATACCACAGCAAGCAGGCAATCAAGTCACGACTCTTTAAGAGCTAATTTATTACATTTAATACCCTTTCCACTCCATCTTGCCTCATTTTACTAATATTTTTCTTTGACTTGTACTCACTTGAAGCAACTAATATTACGCAAAAAAAGAAGTAACAAGACAAAGAAGAATATATGGATTCACGCAAACATTCGTGGTATCGTGCAAGATGTTTGAGACAAGATAAATGCAATCGATGAAAAGCGTGCACATTACATTTTATCTGGATGCCAAGAAGCTCTCTTTCACAGTTTCACGCGTAAGCAGCTACATCATGTTTGTTTGCATTTAGAAAGCAGTCCAGTCCAGATAGAATGCAAAGAAGGAAAAAATTAATTTGCTAATGATTTGTGGAAGTTCATAAACCAGAGCAAAAAAAGGTTGAATCATTCTGTTCTTTAGCACACCACTTGTTGGCTCGTACCATATAATAACTTTTGTGATATCTGATCCAATTCATTTCAATCTTTTTGGTGAAATGAGCGTGAGCATTCTTCAATCTCGTCCCCATTCTATTAAATATTTTATTTTATTATTATTACCTGTAAGTAGCAAGCACTTGAAACCCAAACTACAAATCTTCTGTCATTTTCATCATAATTTCATCACGAATTTGTTTCTTTCAAGATTCACTTCCCTTTTGTACTGAAAACTTCAAAAATTCTTAATTGGTTTTCTAATGACCACAATAATTTACATAACGTGAATACAATACGAGTCAGTTTCCACCTGTAAATAGGAAATGTTTTGATTTTGTCTTTTGATATGATAAACAGTCGGAATTCCTTCACCACCCTGCCTTTTTATTATCTTTTCCAATGATCTCTCATCTCATCTCGGGATACTGTGGGCAGGCTATTATTTTGCAAAACTGGAGCAATTAAGAATCTGCCATGAAAATGATGATGATGATTATCATCATCATAAATTGAAACTGGTAGCAGGAGACTTTTTGATTCTTGTCTCGAGTTGACTCTTGCCAAATAGCGCAACCGCATCAACAATAGCAATCAAACTGAGAGTTTCATCACAACAACATTTATTACATCCATTTTGCCAAGTGCCATCTCTCCACTTGAAGAAATCCCAGTAGCTAGTGCGGAGCAGCAATTCCCCAATAATTATTACTTTGTTGCAATAATGGAAAAATATACGAGACGTTTTAACATTTGTCTTGATCTATAAGTCTTCTTCATTTGCTTGCACTTTCGTAAGGCTTGTGGTGAGGTGATTTTGATCAATTTTTATTGCAAAATCCAGTTTCACTCTTTTAATTCCCAAAAAAAACTTTTTTTGGTCAATGGCCCGTGCAAATAAGCCGTTTTGACTGTTGCGCACTGCAATTGTGCTGTGCCAAGGATGATGATAACTATTAAAATGCTACTGGAGCGGAGGGAGATGAGATGAGCTTGTAAAAACCAAACTTGTCCGAAAAATCAAAAGTGGTCTTGATTGTAATTGTAAGTAATAAATAAATATTTAGTCCTCCCTCTCCATGTATTTTTATGAACAAAGTGATTTTGATTTGAGATGATGGGGTCGAAAAAATAAATGTGGACTGCGGTGAAACGTAACCGTATACACCGAGAGAAGTAGCACTGCAGCCTTATGAATAACCATTACCATTTCAATAATTTATTTGATTTTTTTATTTCAAAAACTTTTCACTCCAATCAAACCATCACTCAGCAGCAGTCGTAATGTGGGATGCAAAAACTGAGAAAAATTGTAATCACACGTGCATGTATAAATATTAACTACCACAACTTTTTTTCCATTTTATTCAAATGTTTCTAATTCACAGATTGCCTGCAACACAAGGCTACTGAATGGTTTGTCTGGTCACTTGACTTGAGCTCTGCGTGAAGTCCTCTGATCAAATTTTTTGTTTCAACTTTGTTATATTTTTTTATTTTCTACCAAAAATGGTTTCTCAGAAGCACAGTAGCCAGTTGTAATCAGGAGGGAAAGACTGTGATTGCGATTTACCTCCTTGTTTTTCTTTTCCTTTCAGCAATAACAGTCAACAGTTGAAGTCACATCTCCTCAACATAATTAAAATTGATCCTTTCATTCTTCACCATCCAAAAAAGATCAACAATAATAATTATTATCGACTACTACACTACCACACGATTGCATGAATCGCAAACTACCGACCGGTTTGTCCCATTCACTAAAACATTTTGATTGGGCTCTTTCTACGTCTTCAGTTTTCGTGAGTGCACGCGATTTCTTAAAAACTATTTTGCATTTTTAAATATATATGGGGAGAGGGAACCCGTTCAAGTAACTCTCCGTTTGGTTAGATCATGCAAAATGAAGGTAGGCCGTCATGCCAGGAAGAATTGCGTAAGGAGAAGGTGGATGAATAATAAATATTATGGACTGGAATGATGGAACAAGTGCAAAAAGGTCCTGAAGCCAACGTCTTCCGTGCATGCAATCTCAATCAAATCACAATCCAACATGACATGAAAAGGTAGCTGAACTGAACCCTTTTCAGGTGATTTTTAAAGGTTTTTTAACGGAAAAAATTCCAGTGAAATGTTTAGCCAAACGAGATGGACAAAATGGATAAGGGCTCATTGCTTTAAATATACAGTATTTTTCCGTAAATATTACATTTTTCATACTACATAATATAACAAAACCTACAATTTGGACGAGCTGACAAATTATACCAAAGAATACAAAGGAGCTTGCCAAGATTTAAAAAATATGTGAGAAAAACATGGTCGTTACGCTTTTCATTACAAATTCAGTACACTAGTTTAAATGCTATTTATTTATGCAGCAGTGTCAAACAGGCTATGAGAAAGCACTTTTTTATTACCCTTCACTTTCTCTATTATTCATCCAGTCAGACAAATAAGTAACAGAATTCACGCAATGAATCATCATCATCCCCACACATCATTATCATCAATGAACAATAGAAAAGAAACTTGGACATCAACCTTGGTGGCTGCTTGCTCGTATTTTCTAAAAGCTTCTCGTTTAAATGAAATTCCAAGTCTCAACATTTCTTTTCACTTTATTCAAATGAGCCTGGACAACTTTAGCTCGTCCCTATTAGTACAAACGCCAATAATGTTGCAACAGGTTCCAATGCTCAGGATTCAGGATATACATAATATTAATTTTTCTGAAGGTGGCAGCTATAATTCATAGAACTGCCAATCAAATCACGGTCCCACTCTTCAGGAATAAAAGGGAGCTTTAAGTATTATTGCTGTTGCATATATTTTACACTTTTGTTATCACTACCTGATTATTTATTCTCCGCCACTTGGGCTGACTTACGCACGCAATGTGCCAAAGAACTGGAAAAGTATGTATGTTGGGCGAAAAAAAAATCCATACTATTATGATGGAGTACTGCAACAACCGAAACCTTCCAAGGTTTTTGCCCTGATCTGATATTATTACCCATGTAATATTTTGATTCATTCATGCATATGCAAAGGATGATGCTCAGATCATGTTGTTGGTTTGTTTTTTCTGATTCACTTTCATGTAAGCTGTCTTCTCAATGACTGGTGTAATAAGTAGTAATAAGAGAATAATAACGATGATGATATTCCATTTTCTTTGGCACAGGCTCAAATATAATAGATCGTTCTCCTCCAAAGGCTGACACCTTCAGCTTACAAAAGTGAATGAGCGTGGAAAAATCTCCTTCACCCTGGCTCACTTTGTGAACACTTTTGACGTTGCTCTGATTTTTTTCAAAATTCTTTGAATGCATCATACTTACAGAAGAATTATCATGATCTGGTCTCGTCATAATATACATATATGAATATGTATAAGGAAAGGGAGAGTAGTAATGAAAATTATCCGGTTCGTTTCCTCCGTTAAGGCTCATCAAACCTTTTCAATCAAGTTGAATGAAAGCAGCTTTTTCGTGGTGAGCTTGTGTGCTAAAGGTTTTGACACGAGAGATGTAATAAAATGGTTGAGAGCAAAAAGCAAGCCAAACAGGATAGCAGGAGATATGTTTTTTTATCCATCCATCCATCGATCCATTCATGCGTCAATAAATTTATCAGACATAATATACAAGAGAGTGCTGAGTTCAGGTAGTGGACACAAGGAACACAGGACAAGTTTAAATTGCAAGTAGCAAACCAGTAGCAAGTTAAGCTAATTAGGTATCTTGGTTTGTTTGCCTCCTCTTGAGGTTCACTTGGACATAACACAACGCAACCTTGTTGTTTTACGATTTTGGCTGTTTGGCTGGCTGCAAGAAATAAACTACAATCTGCACTTGTTTCAGGAATTTCATCGATTAAAAGGACATTCTTTTTTAAATCATCGTCGTGGTTTGCACTGGTGGTGTGGTGAAGGAGAAGCCAAAACATAAAATGTAAATATATTGTCATCAATCCAGTAGTGTATATCTCGTCCATCCATAACATTATAACATTGTTGCAGAAGCATGAACATGGAACATGTTTTGTTGGCGATGCTTCATGATTATTACATAGCTTCTGTCTGACAACGCGACAACTCACGAGAGAGTCTGGATCTGGAGTTGGACTTGTAAAAATCGAGTGAGGAGTCGTGAACGCATATTTCTTTTTTACGAGCTTATCGTCTCCAAACCCAGGTCCACATTTTCTCCAATTTTTTTTCATTGAATTTCTTTCTACATTCATCACATCATCAACAAATTCTACTTAAAAAATAAATGCAATGTGATCCTCAAGGAATTTATGCAATCACGAACCAATTTTTGGAGCTGGAAAAACGGTCGCTCTCTTGTCCAATTTCCATGTTGTCTCGATCCTTCTCCTTGATGATGATGACGATAGTGAACGAGCCCACTTTTTCGCTTAAATTGTCTCTCCCAAATTCAATTTGGCCCAAGGTTTTTAAAAGTGAATGGGATAATAAATGGATTAATTATGTCCAAGATAATCGGTTTTAATCAAGGAATTCACCTGACACCTGAGAAGAAACGAGAACAAGTGGATTGGAGTGGAGGAGAGAGTAAACGGTAAATACCTACGTACGACTGAGTTAGGACATTCTTGACTGAAAGGCAACCAAACTGAATTAAAGGGAGGAGATAAAAAACATATCCAGAGAGCTGAAACAGAAGTGATTTGATAATTCTAAGTTTTGGCTTTGCTCAATTGCTCAATGCAATGTTGGTCTTCTTGACTTGCTGTTTTCGATTCTTACACGGTAGCTGAGAGGATAACAACAATTCAATGTTGAGATGAAACACGAAATCTCAAAATAAATCATATAACCGGTCCCCCACCATTATCAAGGATGCAGTTCAGTTTTGGAGTTCTGAGACTGAAGCCAAAAATTCAAGAAAAAGCTTCAATCTCATTCTGAATCAAAAGCCGACTCAGATTTTCATTGACCTGCCTCCTCTTCTCTATTAATTATATAGCTTCATGCAAAAACAGGAGAGAAAGGTATGGACCATTAGGGATCTTGAGAAACAAACTTGTGCAACTTTTTTCCTTTTCATTTATTTGGTACCTATGTGTCTTTTTTGAAACTGATTTAAAAGGATTTTTATA